>JAQFZG010005293.1:0-10561 GCA_034695465.1 Entomobrya nicoleti
TCCGGATTCCCCTCCAAAGAGAAGTTGGATGAGGACCTTCATCCGTATTGGAAGGTCCGCGATGCTCTCACCACTCGTGATGGGCTCATATTCATGGGCTCACGTATCCTCATCCCGAAGACCATCAGACCCTCCATCCTCGGAATCCTCCACAGTTCCCACCAGGGACAAGACCGAACTCTTCGTCGCGCAAGACAATCTGTCTTTTGGCCAGGCATCACGAACGACATCAGAAACGTCGTGAAATCCTGCCTGGAATGCGCTGCCTTTTCGCCGTCGCAGCAAAAAGAACCACTTTGCCAGGATCCACCAGCCACCCATCCGTTCCAAGAAGTCAGCGCAGATCTCTTCTCATACGCTGGCTTTGAGTACCTTGTCATGGTTGACAGGTACAGTGGCTGGATCAGCGTCGCAAAATGTGGCCCAAGTGCCACCACCACCTCCGTTATCAAAGAACTTCGGAAGTGGATGACGGATCTCGGCATCCCAGAGAAGCTGGTCAGCGATAACGGCCCCCAATTCTCTTCTCAGGAGTTCCGAACTTGGGCAAAAAGGTGGAATATCCTTCATTCCACCTCATCACCACACTTTCCCCAATCCAATGGGCACGCAGAAGCAGCGGTGAAAGCTACCAAGTTCCTCCTCGCTAAGTCTTCGCCGAATGGCGACATCAACGCAGAAGCCTTCCAGGATGGCCTCATGGAGCTCCGCAACACTCCTCGTGCGGATGGAAGAAGTCCAGCAGAAGTCCTCTTTGGTGCACCCACTCGCACCAAACTACCACTTCATCGAAGTCAATTCTGCAAGGAATTGGGATTCGCTGCTTGGAAACGCGATCAACGCGCTGAAGGACTCCGTCAGAAAGCAGAGGCACGCTTCAACGCAGGTGCCAAACCACTGTCTCTGCTCCAACCAGGTGATGTTGTCCTGGTCCAGGATCCTAGGAATCATCGCTGGAACCTCATCGCAGAAGTCGTGGAATCCTGTCAGCGAAACCGCAGCTACATCATCCGAACGGAATCTGGAAGACTCTTTCGGCGAAACAGGCGATTCCTCCGACGTTTCACCCCTCCTCAAGACACTCCCGGTGAAACTCCTACCTCTCAACCGGCTCCTCGCCGGTCTTACAGGAAACGCCGTGCTCCAGCCCGTTTTGCACTATCCGTGCAGCTTTCCCCCAGGTCAAGCTCCAAGGGAGGGCATGAGGTATCCCCAAGTATCAGGATACCCCTACCACCAGACGCGGCTTTCCTCCAGGAAAGTGCATCTCTCTCTTTGGCTCCAGCCAATGACAATCCGCCACCACACACGCATGCAATGCAGATAAGGATGACGCAAGCTAGATCCCACTTGCCACCATCCACTCAATCAATATCTCATTCTCTCAATCTTACTCTGTAATATTTTGTGCTGTTAATAAATATAATCTTAAAACTAACTGTCGCTTTCGAACCTCTCTCATCATTAACTATTGTTCATAGCATTTAGTTATACGACAAGTTATTTATTGCATCTTAATTGACTGGTTATCCTGTGACCGAACATTTACTGGAATTATTCTGTTTTTCATGAAAGTGGGCGTTTTCATTTGTGACGACGATTTGAGATTTCATCAGTTACTCCTTGAAATCATCCCTTTTTCAACAACCATAACTGTTCTATATTTTTACATCATTTATTGTCAACATCCATAAGTGGATTATTCAGCTAAATTAAAATGAGAAGTCATCAATCATGAATTCTTCAATATCACCATGTAGTTGCTGAAAAGCACTTCAGAGTTATAGAACAAACAAGTCATGTCAAGCCATGAAGAAAACACGTAGATAAATCTTGATGAAGTGATAACATGCCGTATAATGTAGTGATCACCAACCATGTCATGTAATGTCCTAATGACATGTATTTTTGAGGGGTTGATGACCTACGGTGACCAGATTTGACCAGTGCCATCTAGGGACAAAAGTTGATATACTTTGAACTCTCTATCGAAATATGCAGTAAAAATATTTACCCATCAGCCAACATGTGAAAACTGACCCACTCCTCTCCCTAGGAGGTTTGACCCCGGAAGCTGAAAAACAATAGCAATGGAGGTCAAGACCGTTCAAGAGAATGGGTTCAACCGTTTTGAATTTTGAGCGCGGACGAACGGATAGACGGACTAACAACCTTATCTCATAACTACGATTAGTATATACTTTACTAGTTAACTATAGTACACAGCATGCAATCACACTTAAAACACATTTGTATACAATTTAAAAATTTCATCAATTCTTGTCAATCTTGCCTAGTACAAATGAACCATCATAAAAAATAATTTTCCCAAATAACGTCATGCGCACACAAAACCGAGTTCAAATTGACATCACTGAACAAATAGGAAAAACACTGAAACTTTGGTTTATATGCCACGATTAAGCGACCTGTAAAAAGATTGAACCAAGAGTGCATTCAACTTTGGAATTTTTACGTTTCTTTATGAGAGTTCACATGCAAATCAAATGTTGTGCAACTGACGTAGAAAAGATAAACAATACTAGATATTTGAATGGTCATATAATTACGAATCGTTTGTGAAGCATTAGAGGTTAATAAATTTATGGGTTGACCGATTGGTCCGTTTGATAGCCATGTAACCATGTTGACAACTCAAGCTCGAGTGGTGTAAATTTAGGATTCTTTGGCATTTGTCACACTTGAAAACCAATACATTAATCAACAAAGGCTCAAAGTTTTTTGTTTTGCTATGACATTGTACTTTGTAAGGTGGCTCTTGTGTCCAATTCTCAGAATACTATAATTTTAATATCATTCATGCAGTCGAATGTACAACTGGTCTATTTAGACACCAAAGAAAATAATTAATTACGTGATGTATTTAATTCAATTTTAAGCGCAGAGTAGCCCATTAATATAGCAGCAAAGTTAGATCTATTCTTGCAAGATGGATGTTCAAAAGACAAAGATATAAAATAAACATGAGCTGTCCCAAATAGAACGTACACGAAACACGGTGTAATGTGTTTATATAACTATCAGCCGATGATTTGATTATAAAACATCTACGTTCAAGTACGGAAATGAATTTTCTTCGCATTGAGCTGTTTTATAGAAAATCATTAAAGTGACGATTTGGTTGGCGTCACTGGGGCAACATTGATACAATTAAAAACATGTTTGGAAATATAATTATGTGCAAACATATCTATGTACGAGTATATGTATACTTATGCATTGTAGTATTTTTCCATATACATAATCGAAAATATTTATCAAGTCAAATGCAAAAAGGTCAGGTTTATTATTTCAAGAACTTCATATTAAATTTACAAGGTGTGTAGAAAATCATGGGGGTAATTTTAAGAAATAAAGGTCAAGCGTTGATTAAAACTCCATACTGATTTTTAACCATTATCTCAAAGGAGTCAGGGGCCAGGACGTATTCTTTGTCTAAAATTAAATTGATTGGCAGGTAATGAGTAATTAAAAAAAATATGCTGAATAATGTGAAGTAATACGCGACTTACGATTACCAACAAAGCACCTGCCTGTCTGTTTGGTGAAGTAGCCAGAATCTAAAATTAAACGGTTGTGTGGTAGCAAACCCCGACATACATAAGTTCGAATGCCCTCTCGGTTATTACCGGCATAAATTGCATTCGCTGGCAGACTTCCCTTATATTCTTCCCAGCTTACGGTCCCTGGAGGATATATTAAAAACTGCGTCAATAATAAAAGAATGAATCAACTGACCACTGTTTTGACGGCAATAAAATCAACTATTTGTTATGTTACAATGAAAAAATGGGTACTTCCGTTATTTTGTTTGCAAAAATATTACAATTAAGGAAATATTCATCAAAAATGAGAAGGAATTTGCAATGAGATCCAAAGTGGTGCAAAGCATATATGAAACTTGCATGCAATGATGTTCTATTTAAAGAGCTGGACATCCAAATAGCAAATTTCATTGTCACATTTTGTTAGAATTGCAATTTGCAAGCATGAACAGCGTACTGCTTTGTCTTATAAACTAAATAGCCATTTTGTTGAATTATTTACTAGATAATTATAGTCTAATAATTGGTCTAATATTGTTGCTATCATACCTCAAAATCGTTACCATATATTTCCCGACCATCCAATCCGAACAGGCAGCTTGGTTGCCTAAAAAAGGAAACATATAATTTCCCACTATAGTACGCTCCATTCCACTTGCTTCGGCAAATATAGTTATATCCCACGTCGCTGTCCAGCGCTTCCGGATAACGAAGTACAAAAGGGATTTCTGCCCATGCCACGGCAACCCATTTTATTTTGTTCGCAAAATATCCCCCAAACATGCCTACAATGAGCTGCAGTGCTAACAAAGTCGTACATTTGAAAGCTTTCATGGCAAGTGGGATGGATGTGATTGGAAAGTATTTTTTTATATTGATACTGGCTGAACGGTACAGTGGACTGTTTTTTTATTCAGTGAATAACAGCAAATTTATACTTAATCCTCAACTAAAATTTAAAAAATATTATAACACTTCGGTATCATGCATTAATTACATCTTGTCAATAATCAAATCATACGTAACGAAGGTTATCGTCAAACAAAGCGAGTGTAATGTGAGTATAGTTCTATTTGTAATCAGTATGACTATGTTGAGCTAAGTTCGTCTACCTTAACGACTTGAACACTGACATAAACTGACTGATGTATGGATGCCAGGTTTTGTACTCTTCATGATAATTATAACTGTGGTCTCTTGAAGCATACAATAGCACAAGAATATGTATACCTAACCTTTTTTAATTACACTTGAGCACTAACTAAATTATATCCTATACTTCAAAACTATCGACGTGATTGTGTCAAATTACAACAAACTCAAAAAAAAGTAATGACCATTTATTTTGTCCTGTTAGATGTTTCTCACAACATGTTTTAACAACTTGATTTACTCGTGCTTGGTTGGTGATTACATAATGTTGATCAGATTAGAAAATAAAAGTAAACTTGAAGCGTATCGATTAGATGGGAACTGCGGAATACACTTTTTGATAAAAGTTATGCAAAGGTCACTTGCGCACATCAGTACATCTGCGATTACATGGAATGTGTTAATTTATTCAGTGTTGTCCAGCTAATGCTTAGGCCCAAAAACAAATACGTGCATAGTTCAATAACCGAATATATGCATATTTATTAAAGCCATCTCTATAGTATATTCGCTACAGGTTTCGTACATTTACTTTTAAAAAATTGACGTATTTATTGTGGGAAAAAATTTGGGGTAACTTTTAACGTAGTTTACAATTCTGAATTTATTTTTGTGTAAAATTAACATTTAATGCGTCAATTTGTACCCGTGCTTGCTCAACACACGCGCACAGTTAAGTACCAAACTGCTGAGCTGGGGCTAAGTCTCAGAAAAAAAAGCAGTGAGCGTTAAATAGCTCAGCTATTTACCTGTTAACTGCGAGCGTTCGCTGGAGCAAATATGGGTACAAATTGACGCACTAAATGTTAGTTTTTCTTACAAGCAGTCAGGAAGATGATGCACTATAATGGAATGTGTGAAGCATGTAACCTTCACACATGCCATGTAAAGTAGCACATATTATTATGATGATGAGATGTATAATTATTAATGAGGACTCTTAATCTGGCTACCATAAGAGTCACACATGTAATTGGAGTAAAGATTGGCTATAAATAAAGTATACTAAATTCCCGGGAAATATTCCCGCTACCTAAATATATATTCCCCAACCCATCCCCTTATTGTCCGTGAATTTTTACACAAAAATAAATTCAGAATTGTAATCAACGTTAAAAGTTAACCCAGAAAACCTATTTTTCGACGTCTAACTTGAGAGGCATTTTTTAGTTCCCTTGTAAGTCATAGCTTCCGTACTTCTATGAAGTAACAAAATTTTTATAAGACAGTTAAGAATTAAGTAATTTAAATAAACTTTTTCAAATTAATTTGAAAATATTAATTGTATTGTATATTAAATGAAATTTTGAGAAACTTTGAAAATACTATATTGCCAAGCATACTTTTTGTTAAAAATCGCATGTACATTTTTTATTCTTATTTTTTAAATAAACATTTATAAATTATAATTTTAGTGACTTTACAATTTATTTACAATTTCTATATTTATTAAAATTGTATCCGATTTCTGGGCTCACTTTCTCGAATTTTAATTAAATTTAAAGCCCGAATTAATTATCAATGACTTATTCTCTCGTCGTCTTCATCCCCTTCCTCCTCCAACCTTCTCACAATCCCCTCCAACTGCCTCAAATGCTCATCCAAAATCCCGTCCTTCTCCTCAACAACATCCACTGTTCCCTCCCCCGCCATCCCCTCCCTAATCCTCCGCATGGCGCCACACAAATTTAACAAATACTCTTTATTCTGCCCACTTGGTCCTCTGCTCGCCCAAATTCTCCTCCCGATCACCTCCACATCCGCCTCCCCTACAAAATGCTCGTTCTCCCTGGATCCATAATACATTATCACTTCAAAAGCCTGTTCAGACACCTAAATAAAGAAGAACCAAAAACTCATCAATAAATAAGCTAAAAAGTATTTGTTTTTGTAATTAAAGAATCTAAAAACTAAAATTATTTGATTTAAATGAAAGAAAAAAGTTAAAACTCTAATTTAATTAATTTGAACAAAAATAATTAACAAGCGACAATAATTAATTGAAAAAAAAAACAAAAAAAAGAGGAAAAATTAACACCAAAAAACGAACTAGTCTCTGGAGGAGCTGGGAGTAGGGGTGAAGGAGGTCTGGAGGGAGATTTTTAGTTTTGAGCTGTTGAAGAGAAAGATGGAGGAGGGGTGTATTGAGGGGAATACGATGTTGGAAGTGAGTGGGAAAATTAATTTAAATTGTCTTGTTAGGTTAAATTAGTTTTTACATTTAGTTTTTAAATATTTTTATTTAGTTTTTATTAAATTTTTATTTAATTTTTAAATAATTTTTATTTAATTTTTAAATAATTTTTCATTTAATTTTTAGTTTTTTTTAAATGTGGATCATATTAATTTAATTTAATTTTGCAACCCTGTCGTGTTGTCACTTTGGTCCCATCAGCAAATCCAGAGGTGGGTTTTCTTACTCATTATATTAAAAAATTATTAGTTAAAGTTAGTTATTAATTATTAATTTAAGTTAAAAAGTGTGACTTTTTTTTCAATAATAATTTAATTTGTTTATTTTATATTAATTTTTTTATAATTTTTTTGAATTTTTTTTATTTTAATGAATGTTTTATTTAATTTGTTTATTTATTATTATTCTTTTTTACAATATTTCATTTTAATTATTTGTTTATTTTTTTGTCGAATTTATTTATTTGTTAATTTCTTGATTATAGTTAATTGTTCAAGATTTAGTTTTTTGTTTAATTTTTTAATAGCAAAATAACAAAACAACTTTTATTTTTTTAAATCTTTTTTAGGTGGTCGAAGTGATAAGGTATTATGGATCGTGGGAGAATGAGCATTTTGTGAAGGAAATCGATGTGGAGGTATTTGGGAGAGTAGAGGACCAAGTGGGCAGAATAATGACTTTGTTTAGTTAAAAATAAGTTGTGACGGTGGTGCCTGTGCCTGTAAACTTAATAGTCTCCTGAATATTTTGTACACTGTCCTGCTGACCACGACCACCATCCTCATCCTCACCACTGCGATAACATCTCTTGTTATAAATGTAAAATTTATTTTAAAAAGTTAACTAATTAATATTACTATTTAACTTGACTAAAATTTAATTCATATATATTTTTGTCCATTTTAATATTTTAGGGGACAACTAACCGAATGAACTCCGAAAGCGAAGCTTGGCCTTGTTCATGTTCCATCATCTGAATTACAGTGGCGGTGCTGACGGTGACCGATCGGCACAATTTCCCGGAGATTCCGGTTAACATTGTTATACATTAAAACAGCCTTGCTGGAAAACGTGTAAAATTAAATGAGTTCAATTTAATTAATTAGTTAACTAATTTCATTGGTAATTCTGTGCATTTTAAAAATTAGGCAACGGTCTGGAGAGCTGCCTACAGGTGGATGTACTTGGAGGAGACGATGAGGAAGTTGGACCATTGGGAGGTGATGGGTTTTGAGAAGGTGTCTATTTTATTTTAAACGGTGAAGTGAGGGGACATCCATTAAGTAAGTTGTGACGGTGGTGGTTGCAAACCAGGTGGTCTTCTCAATATTTTGTACATTCGCCTATTCAACACCACCACCGTCCTCATCCTCACAACCGCGATAACATCGCTTTTAGCAACCGTAAAATTAAATTAAATACTTAATTAATTAATATGACTAATTAACTTAATTAAAATTAATAAATATTTATTTTTCTTTATATTAATTTTTCAGGTGATCACGATACGACTAAACGATTTTTGCAGCCCGGTCGTGTTGTCACTTTGGTCCCATCAGCAAATCCAGAGGTGCGTTTCCTTACTCATTTCACAAAAAAATATTAGGTAAAGTTAGTATAATTAAAATTATATTTAAAAAGGCATATTTGTGGGGAATCGCTTATCGAATTCCCACCTTGGAGAGAACCGCAAACCGCCCCTATTTTGTTACTTATCTAAAATTATTTGTTCAATTTTTTTTAAATAGTTTTTAAAAATTAATTTTGGTCTAATTTTCAATTTTTAATTATTATATTTTGTATTAATTTTAAATTGTAATTTTTGTTAATTTTTTAAATTGTAATTTGTATTAATTTTTTAAATTGTAATTTTTGTTAATTTTTTAAATTGTAATTTTTGTTAATTTTTTAAATTATATTTTTTGTGAATTTTTTAAATTATATTTTTTATTAACTTCTGTTTTTATTTATCTATTGATTTTTTTAAACCGTTTTTTTGGTTGAATTTATTTATTTGTTAACTTCTTGATTATGTTTAATCGTTTAAGATTTAGTTGTTATTGTTTTACAACTATCATATTATTTTGGTCTTTTAGGTGGTCAAAGTGGCTGTTGAAGTGATAATGTATTATGTGTCGAGGGAGAATGCACATTTTAGGAAGGAAATGCATTTTTAAGTAATTCAAAATTAGTTGTGCTCCTGGCTGGAAACTGGTTGACCTCAATAACATTCGCCTGTTTACCACCACCAACCACCATCCTCATCCTCACCACCGCGATCACATCACTGTTAGTCAACGTAAATAATTAAAACAGTTAACTAAATAATATTACTAATTAACTTGACTATAATTTAATTAATATATATTTCTGTTCATTTTATTATTTTAGGTGACAAGTGTGACAACGACAACCTTCCGACTGCCCTTCTCCGAACGTGGAGCTTGGCCCTGTTCCATCATCCATACGGCACTGGATGGGGCGGGGTTGGTGAATCCTTTTGGCTGCCCTCCCAACGAACCATCCAGAAAAAAATACTCCAGTGACTTCCACCATTATATGGAATGTTGACACGTGACACCAGCGCTACCCCGGCAAGGAAGGACGAAGATTGTGAAGTTTTACCCGTCTTGTGATGTCGAGGAGTTTAAGAGGATTAGGTGGGAGATGGGGGCAGGGAGGAATAAAGAGAAGTTGACAAGTTTGGACGATGGGCGTGTCCGGGAAGGGGATACGGGGGAGGATCACATTGGTGTTGTTGGGAAATAAGATGGGTTGACTTAGGTAGGGAGAATGTGTGGGGATTTTGAGGAGATACTGGGTTTTGGAAAAAGAATTTTAGTTTTGAGCTATTGAAGACAAAGATGAAATGGAGGAGGGGTATATTGGGGTGATTACGATGCTAGAAGTGAGTAGGATAATTAATTTAATATGGTTTTCAAAATTAATTTGGTATCCTTTTTGATTTTTGATTTTATTAAATTTTCATTCATTTTTTATAATATTTTAGTTAAATTTTACTTATTTTTTGTTTGATTTTTATGTAATGTAAAACGTAATTTAAAAATTTAATTTGAGCGTAAATTTTAGCATTATTTCAAAATAATTTTTTTAATCAAATAGAAATGGTTTATTAAACTCGAAATGTAATTGGAAAATTGTCTAAAAAAATTTGCTTACAATTGTTTAGGTACCTGAACAACCTTTGGAAGTGATAATGTATTATTGGTCTAGAAAGAACGAGCATTTTGTGTGGGAAGCAGAGGTTGTGGATGTGAGTGAGAGAATAAGTCATTTATAATTAATTTGTGTTATAAAATTAATGAAAATTAATAAATAGTGAGAAGAAAAATTGGTTGTAATTTCAGCTAATCTAAAATTGTAAATTAATTCAATAAATCAATAAAATAAAATGCAAAAATAAAAATATTAACTGAAAAAAAAATTAGGAATAAAAAATGAACTTGCGTTTTTTAACAGAAAGTTGTGTTTAAAAATAATTTTTCAAAGTATACTCAATATATTATGAATATTCTGAAATTAATTTTGAATCATTTTATTTTAATAATTTTCAAAAGGCATACAATTTGTTTGTCCCCTTTTTTGACCTGGTTGAGTACCAAATTTACCTTCGTTAATCCCCAACCAA
>JAQFZG010005294.1:0-10556 GCA_034695465.1 Entomobrya nicoleti
AAAAATTGAGAAAAAGAAGGAAAAACTCAATCTTTTAAGGTCACAGTTTCTATTTCAAGTCAGAAAGTACTGGGTCATGGATTGTTGTATTATATTGGTCGAATCAATGAGTGTGTGCTGAATTAATAAAGGTTGTTAAGAAATATATTCTAAAAGTATCGTTATTTGTGGACGTCTGAGGTTGGTCAGAAACGAAAATCCAATATAAAGAAAGAGCTAATTAAGGAAAGTATTATTTTTCTTCCATTTAGATAAGAACTTCACAAGTTTCGTATAAGTAAAATCCATCAAGCAGCTTAAATACAAACAAAGCTTAGAAACGCGAATGAAGGTGAAAAGAGGTAACACTTTTCACACTTTTCGTAGCCTCCTTTTTCCACCATCTGTGTAACACAAAATATAAACTGAGAGAAATGGTAAATAACCCGAACTAAAAGTATTGGTTAGCATTGTAGAGTAACTCTACTCGGATAGCTGGTTTTACAAAAAGCTCGCATTTTTATGCTGTCTATCTATTGTCTTGTTTCAAATCATATTAACCGTATCTACATCTAGGACGACACAAAACACAGGAACCGAAAAGAAAAATGTAAACATTCCAGGAAAAAAGGAGAAGGTAGCTACATGTAATGTTATGCGGAGAAGGCTTATTGCGTTTTGTGGTTGCGGAGGTGGTTTTGTGCTTCGTTCGTTGTTTAATGTCTAGAAAGTAAAAAAATGGTTGAGCGGTTGTCGGTGTATTGGTGATGTTATGGTGCTTTATGATTTGATGGCTTATAGCTTAGTTAGTGTAAAAAATATTGGCGTGTTTTTAACGTACCACTTGTATACTTTTTTACACAGGCTACCCATACATTAGCATATATGTCTAGTGCATTTAGTTTTCATGCTCGTGTGTGTACATTGGGCATGCAAAAATGTCACCGATGGTGAGGAAATATGTGAGTAGCTTGCTTATATGGTAGGAAATATAATAATGAACATTTTTTTTGGCAACATTCAATCGATTTATCGACGACTCTTTTCTGATGCCTTTCTCTCTCCCTCCGTGACACTCTATTATTCAATAAGGAAAAAGTACATATTGCTTGGAGAATACTGTAGCACGCTCGCAATATTCTTTTATTCCTGGTGAGGTGGTTTACGTGGATGAAATACTTGTACTTATTCCTTCACATGCATGCACGGTAAAGTATTTTTGACACTGACTACGTTGACTGATGACAAGTTAGTATGAAGAATGAGTATGGTGATGTAAGACAGAATAGCGAGCAACCACATGATCTGAGGAAGACAAATGTTTGTACGGATGTCCACGTAACATATTAAGCTAACTGAACTGGCGTAATGGAAATTTTAATTTATGTTAATCATTCTGGATTAATTAGG
The DNA here is from genome assembly GCA_034695465.1 of Entomobrya nicoleti. Classification (NCBI taxonomy): domain Eukaryota; kingdom Metazoa; phylum Arthropoda; class Collembola; order Entomobryomorpha; family Entomobryidae; genus Entomobrya; species Entomobrya nicoleti. The sequence goes on from JAQFZG010005294.1 coordinate 1,390, forward strand.
TATTATTGGGCTTGGCTACTGAAAATGTCTGTGTGAAAATGTTCATAAATAAGCAAATTATTTAGATCTTATGTTCTGTTATAAGACATTCGTGTCTGCCAATAGTTATTATTCTCGGAATCAAAAAGAAAGCGTTGTAGGTGTAGGTACATAAAAACTTGTCATTAGTATGATTACTGACCGGCAAGACTATTATTCCTCGTTTTTACTATTTCATTGTCATGATTGTACATATTCAAGAAGAAAGTAGAATTGTATTTTCAGGGGCAATTACACGATGAATAAATCAACTGGAAAGAAAGAATATTCTATTTATGAAGGTGATTTGGTTTCCAACTCCCAATTCTCATGCCACTACTAAGCTTACATTTCGAATGAAGAGGAGGAGCTCGCATGGTGTTTTGTCATTTTTTGAGTTAGCTGAGCTGAGAGGAGCATGTCCTCTTAAAATTTGTATTATTAAGTTGGAGCCAGTGTTTACCTTGTAATTATAATGAATTTTACTTCCTTCTATGTTTGTATGCTGAACACGTTATACAACACTGTCATGTTTTCGTGAGTAAAACTGCTTTTGTGAGTACGTAAATGGCTTGGAGTAGAAAAATCGGTTCATCAGAACACAAAAGACCTTTAGCAGTGTGCCCTACACCTTTACAACCAACAAAAACGAACGTCATTAGAAGCCCATTTATGATTTAGGACTTTTAGTTATTGACAGTGAAGAACTTGTGCTTGCTAGATTCGATTTTTGTCGTTTTGTAAACTTTATTGTCTGTTGGCCCATAACCAGACTTTTTGAAACGCTTTCATGCTGTTTTTTCTGCTTTAAGCCTTTTTGTGTGTAGGCGAAAAATCATGAATTTTTTCGCGTGACACTCGCTTCCACTCCTCAATTCCATTGTGTATATTGCGTTGATGTGGTAGTGTAAAATGAAATGGTGGTAATAGTAGTATGTTTGCATTCGTTTTAGTGGTGCTCCATTATTAAATACTTTCTTAAAAGACAATTGCGGTATATTGGGTTGTTTGTTTGCTTGTGTCTGAATTAAGAAAGGATTTTGACTATAAAGGAAAACCTTTCTCTAGAAAGCGTATGTGCCTATACAAGTATATACCGACTTCATACATATATGTATGTAAACACTTTTTTAAAGAGAAATAAACGGACCGAATTTCTGAGCCAGACAATTCTAGTGTAAATTTTATGGATTCTACGTCCCTGGTCGTTTGCGTTTTCAGCACATATTTAGAATTTTTCATCGAATGCCAAAAACCACCATGTTATTTACTCTAGCAGTACACAATGTTTGTACATTTTGTAGCAGCTTTCTTTTTGTTTTTATCTTACTTTTTTCGTTCATTCCTTTCTTATCTGCATAAATGTGTCATTTGCATTTTTGGATATTACGATGCTCTGTTTCATAAATTGTAATGTCAGCAAAAACAAAACAAGAAAGTACACTATCCACATTCATCCCATCAAAAAAAAAAAAAAGATAAAAAACACTGTTTATTTTTTTCTCCTCATCTTTTTGCATACACTTTGGTTCTACATAGCTTTGCCCCTCTTCAAACACATTGTATTTTGTGTACATACATGTCTGCTTTTATATTGTGTGTGCATATGTCAGTTTATTTGAATAAGAATATGAAAACAGTGAAAAAACAACTAACCATCAAAGCTACACACGTACGTAAGTGGCGAGAAAGAAATGAAGCCAACTATTCGCATTCGTTCGTAGAACGTATCTATCCACAACCTCTGCATTTTCTTTTCATTTTTCTTTCTCCATCAGGTTTTTTTTTGCTCTTTAAAACAAAAAGTCAACCTCAGAAAAAAGTGTGAAGAAGAGAAAAGAAAATCTTTTTATTTCGTGACTTAGTCTAGAACATAGATTTATGTATTGATTTATGTCTCACAGGCTGTTCTTATTGTTCTGCAACTTTTTACAGGACTGTGTGAAAACTGGAGAAAGGGAAAGTAAAAAAGAGATCTATACCACTTTTTTCTGCTTTCGCCTTTTATTTAGCTATTATTTTATGGCGACGAAAAAACGAATATTTCTTCTTTGACTTGCTCATATTTCTGATCCAAGTGTAAGTTTAAAATAATTTTAGCTGGATGCGTGTCATGTCTAGTGTGTCTGCAAAAATATTATGTGAAACGAAATGGTATGCCGTGAAGAGCTGCATATGAAATCATAAGCTTAAAAGTATATGACTATATATATATATATGTTAAATAGAAAAGCTCAGTCACACAAAGGTATCTAATGACCAACTCTTTTTTCTAGGACAAAAATGACAAACATTATGCCTTAATAATCGCATTGTGTTTTGTTATTATGTTGTCTGAATCTTCTAAAATCGTGAACTGCATATAATACAAACATAAACATGTTTGCACACATCATTGTTCGTTAACTTGACACTTTCCCTCTTATGTTTTAAAGTAGCCCAGGCCCAGGCTCAAGTAAATTTAGAGACTCCTTGTCTCATGCAATATATCATATGAACTAGTGGCATTACACTTCTCGCTGTGTAGAGAGAGAGAGAGAGAGTGTGTGTGTGTGAAGCGAGAAAAAGGACGCATAATAATGTGAAGTGAGCACTTCGTCTTTTTTAGTATAATGCTGTGATGGTGAGATGATATGTTTCATGTAAGTGGATCGCTGTATATTTATAATATGGGTGCCCGTTTATGCATCTAGGTTTCTACATATTTCCTCATCATTCTTGGAAGGTTGAGGAGGTGGTAGCGTGGAATTGACTAAAAACGAACTTTTTTTTCTCGACTGTCGTGCCTGCTTACACACACTTGATGCTGCTTTTGCTTCTGCTACCGTTATAATAATAATAACTTGACGGAGGGCCTTCTCTTGACTTGACTAGAAGATCCCTGTGCTCACTAAATATGCATAACGTATTCTTGTCTCCTGTTGGTTCCTGTGGAGGATGACGAATAATGAGAAAAACGAATGTATAGTGTATATTCTTCTTTTCTCTGTGCCGCTCCTTCCTGATTTTTTAAGTATAAAGTAAAATGGGTGTGAAAAGGACTAAAAACTGGATACTAGTGTGCATGTTGTTTTCATCATGGATACATAAGTATGTTATGTTAAGGAGTTGTGGTAGTGGTGGCAGGCGAAGATGAAAGATGTGAAAAATGAGGTAACAATTTACTAAAAAAAGTTGATACACTCCATACACACATTTTACTCAAGTCAAGCTGTATGAATTAAGTAGTGTAGTGAGCAGTAAAGCCAAGGCAAGGAACATTATGCTCATGCATTTACAATATAACGTATATGTACATAAATCACAATAGCACATGCATAAGAAGAAAACTATAAGGCAGTGAAGCAGTAGGAGAAGCTGAGATAGAGGAAGATGCATAGGGTAATAATTTGAGGTGCCTTTTAAGAATCTGCCAAAAGGGATACTCCTCAGGGAAAGAGCCTCTCTCACACTTTCTTTCTCTCTTTGCCTCCTTTCTTTTCATCTCATCTCACACAGGAAAAAAGAAAATTACTTGAAGTTTTTCTTCGGCTGTAGGAAAACGCTACGCTTTACCAGTAGTAATACATCTACTTAAGTAAGAGCAAATAAATTGGGAAATAGAAAAATATATATATAGACACACGACCGGCGGTGAAAACGAAAATGAGGTGGCCACCAGCAAAGTAAGAAGAGAAAGCAGACATGTAGTTTTTCTTTAAAAAAGAGAAGATGAATGTGTTCTCTTCCTGTATTGATTTAGGAAGGAATCACCTTGAGGAACGTGATGAAAGCGAGTAATTTCCTTTTATAACCTATTACTCACTCCTCTAATGATTTTAACGTTTTTTAGCGATTCCTGTCTGCATCCACATTAGAGAGAGTTTCACTCTCTTACTTCTCATTTTCTATTGCTGTTATTGCCACTACACACAGGTTTGCGTTTGTCAGACTTACAAGCTATTTTAATGTGTATAATGAACTGTTCATTTTCAATAAACCAGTTAACAGGAAAATGTGCAGTAGTGGTGGTGGTTGAGATGAAATGGAACATTGAACTGGAAAATATATATGTGTATCCATGTAATGGTATACTATTAACTTTATTATGTTGGAATGAGTCAGTTGAGGTTTTCCTGCAAATACTCATCAGTTTTGCGAAATAAAAACATGAAAATGTAACCTAAAAAGGAGACAAAAAATGGTTCACAAGGACGTTGATTAGGACGATGATGATGACGGGTAGATTACTTACAGTTTCATCGTTCTTTCTCTGTCACTTTCTCATCGCCAGAAGCTAGACCGAGGAGTGGAAATGGGAATATTATTAATAAAAGTAGTCTACGCGATCCTTTTTTCACTTTTTATGAGAAGGTTGTTCGTGCTCCTATTATCAATGGATTGTATATAAAAACCATGTCAGGTTCCTATTCCACGAGTTTATGTTTTAGTAGACTATACTGTGGTTATACCACTGTACACTAATAAGTATTTTTTAGGAGAAAACGGAATGAAAATACCATTTCCAGATTAGCTTTTCAAACAATTCTTAATTTATGCATAGCTATTATGCAAAGTGCGACACCCTTGGGGAACCCAGCGACTATGAGAAAGCCTTAAAATCATTGTAAGAAAGTAAAGGTACTGTACCCAAAAGACAATGATTTGAGTCCAGCAAGGACTTTACTAATATATGCTTATGAATACTTTTATACACACACAGTTACGTGAATGGGAACGGTGGGAAGACTTCGGGACGTATTTGCTGAGATTTTTTTTGAAAAACTGAAAATCGAGGCTTATATTATGAGCAAGCCAAGTTAAAACTTTTATTTAACCAACACTTCTGAATGACGCGGTAGTTTTTTCAGATATCCAATATTACAAAATGAACTCATCATATCCCTAGAAAGAAAACGTGCAAGCGTCTTATATACTCTCTCATTTCTCGTCTACATAAAACATTGAAAGTAATTTTCTTTGTGTTAATCTGACCATCGGAGTGAAAGTACAATTGTGGGTCAGATTTATGGGATGACAGAAAACACGAGAAGAAATCATGTGCAACGGTAATGCTGGTCCAAGCGGCATTTAAAGGTATTGTTCTAAAAATATCTCGGTGGTTGGGGATAGAATCGGTAAAATAGAGTAATGGTAATATCACTTTCACCACCATTCTTGGTTTTTTTTGTTTTATGCATAATTTGAAATCATGTGGTGGCACTTTATGCTGCTCTGCGGTCTTCCTATACTCTACTTACCATTATAAGGAGTAATAGAGAACAGTACGGTCCATTTAAAAAGTTTGTTCTTATGGGTAATCCCATAAAAATAGACGAAATGGTCTATCGTTTTAAACTTTATTTCATCTCTCTCCCTCCTTCTCCCTCATATACTATGCCTTCAGGCTTTTCAAGCCCATGCATGGTTGAGTGAAGCCGTTCTACTACTCTATTATAATAATAATGGTGATTGTGGAATAATAAAAGCAATGCACATGATCATGCATGAGTGACTGTATTCATGCATCACTCCTTGTTGGCAGCTTTCTCTCTCTCTGCATGTTCCTATTCAAAAGTGGGCTTATTTCATATCACATAAGTATAAAATATGTGAAGTGCAAACCCAGTAAGCTGCTCGCTTGTCTGTGGCCGTCTATAAATGCTGCCTGCTTGACGACTCGACTTTTGGGGTTTTCTTCATCCTTTTTTGCATCTTTCTGCCAACGAACGAACCAACCCAGTTTTTTTCTTCTCGGATGACAGCCACAAAAAGACCCTTCTGGCACCGTAAAATCTAAATTTGGGAATAACTGCTTATTACATTTGCGTTAAAGAATTTTCCTATGGTACATGGCCAAAATTCCATCCATGAGCCTTTTCTTGTGCTGTGTATTCAGTCAGTAACGAACAAAGTATATTGTAGGAACGTACGAATGGAAAATGTTTCATTTTTATAATAGCTGTTATACAAATTTTGCATTTTGTCTGCAACTAGGAGTCCAAGGCTGTGATGGTGAGACGGTGATGTGAAAGCGTGGCAATTATATCAAGTCAAGTAGTTTAATTTTCAACAATTTTCGCAAAAAAATCTTTCAAGTCAAAACTCTTCGGCTTTTTCTATTAGTTTTCCATAATATTTTTGTTTTGGGATTTGGCTTAGTATGGGTTAAAAATCAGAAAACCAAGCTAAGGTTATGAATGTACATCCCGAAAACTTTAACTTATTGACAGAAAGCATTGTAATGCAAGCTTAAATTTTAATCAGGTGTTTTGTAAGACGAATTGTGTACACAATTTCTAAAAACTTAAATCTACTTTCATTAGCAGAACATTTTAATAGTGAAGTAATGCAACTTTATATATGTATATATGGTATACCTTACTACTTTGTATTTAGTCTTAAATAAACTAAAAGTTTAATTATAGGTTAAGCCTTCAATAAGTCCTAAGACCTGCATTAATTCTTTTACTAATACCTATTTTAAACTTAGTGCTATCTCCAAATAAAGATTATGATATTTCATAAAAAGAAATAACACGACACGTTTTGATCGTCATCGAGTTGAACATTGAGAAGCAACTTATATGAAACCTAATATAATGCTAGAAGGAGTATAATACATTTTTCAAAACTTTTCTAATATTCACAATTCATAAAATTGTATAGTAGTTTTTCTACTTGTACTTCTACAGCACACACTTGTGTGTTGGTAGGTAATGTGGCCCCATGCAGTACAACAAAAAATAGAGAGTCGAATTGTCTAGCTTCATAGTTGCACAGTTTCATCGTATGCTTTAGCCCATAAATTTCTTCCGTTTAATAATTGAAGTTATTTATACCTCATAACTGGATTTCTGCCTATTACACGAGTGGGAGAGAAAGCAAAGCCAGACAACCAAAAAGCCAGTTCACTACACCGACTGAGCAGCCGTATAATATCTTTTGTTTCATGTCTTTTGAAACTACGCGTATTCACAGTGAAGTATACAGTTTACCCAAATGCTATTCAGATGTCTAAACAAGTATATACCCTTTTATTTTATAAAATAAACAATATGTTCTCATATAGTTTTATTATATGGGCAAAAACAAATGACGATAGCATACACTTTTTGTAGCGGTACTCCTATTTTTGGAAGAGAATCGTCGGGGAGGTTTGCTGGGTTTGAAATTAGATTTTCTAGATTTATGCTTATAACTTTCTCTCCTTGAGGTAACTTTTTTCTCTACTGGAAAATTGTCTTATATTATATTATACTCCTACATGTGTAGTATTTTCAGCCTATTCTGTTAAATAAAAATTTTAACAGGACTTTCTCTCATAAGTTTTACTAGAAAGTACAAGAAATTCGTGTCGTGTTCGTAAATAAAAAAACAAACGCATGTACAAAATGGATAAAATCTTGCAGTAAAATTGATGCTGTTGTGTGAAGTAGTTGCTGCATATTCGGTGGTTTGTTAACGCAGAAATTTTTAGTTTCAGCAGATTAAAATAAAACTTTTTAACGGGTTTACTTTGTTAGGCTCAAGATTTTTATCGCTTTTTTGATTTCGTTAATTAATTGAAATACATAGTAAGAGACGTGTAAAAGACATTTAGTGGCTAGTGGATTGATCATGCATACACCAAGAAAATAGCTAGAAAGCTAGATCCACGCATATTGCCATAAAAATTACAAAGCAAAATTACAGCACAAAACTATGCATTCGGACTTTTGTACGTATTCCAGTCAAACAACAACTATGAAACATTTATTGATAAAAATAGAAGGGAAATGCTAGCTGATAAAAGATTTTATTTGTGTCATGTCATAATTTTCTGGAGGGGATAAGAAATTCGAGACGAGAAGTAAAAACTTTCTGCTTATTTCTCGGTTTGTTGCTTGTTCATTCTTATAAATGAGCTGTCATTCCACTACATTTGGTTTATTACCGGAGAAGTCGATTCGTCATATTTTCCCACAGGTGCTTATACGTTTGATTTATTATTCTTATAAGTTAGGTATATCACTATTTTTATTAATACATAAAAATAGTATCGGATCGAATATCAGTAACTTATCGTTAGCAGACAGAGTAAGTTTATACAGTGTACTTTGTATTACTACCTATGTTACATACATTACAAATGTGTGTAGTGTGTCTGCCTTATTACATTAATCTTTTATGTGTCTTTACTAATGACAAAAGATATACTACTACTCACTCCTCTTGTAATTACGATACATCAACATGATATCTCACAAATCTTTCACCAATAAACACACACCATTATCAGTGTTTATTGTGCTGTTTTATTGCACTTTCTCTCACTCATTAAATTTGTGTGTGTTATTTTATCCATTTCTGTATATTTATAGTTGGGCAGTATAAGGTGGTCGAAATTGTTAAAATTACACCAAACCAGCTATGAAGCTTACTTTATTTCGTCGATGCGATATCAAATTTTATTGCAATTTCTCTACACATTCCATACATTTTCTGCTGCTAACATTACCTACTTACTGCGTTCAAAACATGTTTTTAAGCAAAGGCTAATATTAGGGCTTCCAATGCTATTCACATTTTTAGAATAAGTGAAGTTCTACGCTTGCATTAAGTTCTTCGACGACAACATTTTCGTTATGGATATAATGTATAGTACTGATTATTACATACGTACGTAAAGCTTCAGCCAGTATTAACTTTATCGTGTTTGTCCGTCTGTCTGTCTGTCTGTCCGATTTCGCTCAAATTTAGTATTTAGGTCACTATGATCAATGCCAAGAACCATATTGATTTTCAGCCCCAGGGTCAAGGTCAAAGTCTAAACTTTCCAACTTGTTCATAACGTACATCTGAATAATGCAATCGAAAGCTGTGGTTGAGAGCGAATAATGACAATGAATCATGTGTCACTTTAGGTCACAGTGACCTCGTGGGGTCAGAAATCGGGGTCAAAGGTAACAATATCAAACGTGGTCATGCGACATATCATTCCAAAGAAATTTTCATTTAGCAACAACAATGTTCATCATGATGTGTTGCACGTTTCAGCTACGTCGCTATGATTGCTGTTACAGCGGGTTTTTTATTTTGTATTCAAACATATTAACATGAATTCTTACACACTTATGTTTATGCATAAGCCTTTTGAATATGGATGAATAAGAAAGCTTTATTCTATT
>JAQFZG010005295.1:0-10554 GCA_034695465.1 Entomobrya nicoleti
TTCTCTCACTTAACTCGACTTTTTGTGTGTTGGTTTTATCTTTTGTAAGACGTCTAACGAGAAAGGGAGGGAGCAATCTAGTTTCCCTTTCTTCCATGTTAAACTGTGAGTACTTAAACGGATGTATGCACAATATAACAGATATGTATAAAGTACATGTTAGGAATTTCTTATATCGTGTATACTGCATTTTTTCATGGAAAAAAGAAGACATGCCGTGTGCTTTAGTAGTGTCATGTCATGACCAAGGTAATAACCATTGCCCATTTATTACTTGTAATAGCAGACGAACTTTCACTACTTTCCCCTTTTTGCCTTTAAGACTATGGCTAGGCAGAGCTGGTGCGAGTTAACAAAGTATACATACATAGATTTGTGTGAACGCTCCGAGGAAATGCAACATTGTCATAATGATCTCCTGCCTGAACTATATGGGAAGTGATAGGAAGTGAGGTTGCCCTATCACTTCAAACTATGCCTACATACAACTGATACAACCATCAACATCACAATAACGATGTACATGAAGAGTCGATGTACATATTTATATTTTCAACAAAATTCTTTTCGCTGTTACTGCTTCTATTTGGGCTGCTTTTGAGAAGAAGAATCGATTCTTTCAAACTACCATGTATACACTCAACATTACAATGGTTATCATTTCCTGTGTACACTTTTACACTTGGTAGTTACAAGTGTCATATTATTAACTTGTTAAAATATCGTCCCCATTTCTTGTTCACTTTCCCTCCTCTGTCGAGAAAGCCAAATGGATGAGCATACAAAACTACAAATTTCCCTTATCCTCTGAGCTCTACGTCTTATCTACAATATAGCAAGCAAAAAAGGACCACAAATTAAACTTACCCGATTTGGTTTAGGTAGACATTCTATAATCGAAAATAGGAGTCTTGCATTTCCTTCTGGATCATCCGGGAGACAAACACCAAGGGCGTCTACGAGCATTTGGTACAGACACTTTGTCAACAGGGGCTCAGGTAGTTCCCGGAGATAGTCCTTTAGCACCCCTGTAATTACAATAATACCATTGTTTACTTACGTACATAATTTTAATGAAGAAGTGTATAGCATTTTACATAGTCCATTTCAACTAAGTTTATGTTGTTTGTACAGCTTACACATTTTACACCCTAAATTATAATTATCATAACAGTGTGAAAGTACGAGAGTACATCCACAAAACATAACCATCTCATTCACTCAGCCAGCCAGCCAGAGTCAGAGTTCAATGAAGCAAGATGTAGAAGAAGTGGAATATCTGAGTGAGTGAGTGCAAAGGTTACAATGTAAAGTGACTGGCTGTTACAGAGCGTCTTACGAATTGAATGAGTTGAGCTTTATCCCGTGCGCCCATTACATCGTATCACACTCCTAACATGAACCTGCTTTCTACTTACTTTTAACAGAAAAACTTTTCCTGTCACTTCTGCTCTTCTCCAAAGTTTACTTTAGCAGAGCTAGCGACACTTTGTTTTTCAACTTTCTCAATCTCTCCCTCTCAAAGTATTAAAATCCTCATCTCGCCAATCCCAAGCCAAAGTAGGCATAAAAGCAGAGCGTTATAATACAAGAAATGTCTAAGCGCCGGTGTCATTCCTCCCATTATAAAGTTTCTAAAAGTGCAACGTTGAACGTGAAACCTACAACCCCACCAGTCGGTGTAAAAAAGTAAAAAAATATAAAATACATTTTATATTGTGAATCCTACTATTACCCACTATTACCTATATTGCATCCAATTTCAAGAAAGAAATTTAGTCCTTCACCAGCTTCGTGATTGTGACCACTTTCAACTTCACATTGCGTACCTACCTATCATACTATCCCTACTCAAGTAATGTATGTGACGATGAATGTAATCTGTGTAGTTTTAACTTTTGGCACGAAGCAGGTGAATACGGAATACGGACATTGCACCGCACCGGCGGTGTTGTGTGGTGGTCTCAGTAAATTTGAGCGAGTTTTGCTGGCTGGAATGAGAGAACATCCAAAAAAGTTTGCTATGACCTAACGGAGAAAATGAGAAATAGTATTCAAGCTGCCGTGTAGTCATCTATAATGTGATATACTACATTATTATATCATACCACCAGCCCATTTCTGATTGTAAAATTACCGTAGGTGTATGGCATAGTGTTAACGTAATACATCTTTCTCTGCAAGTTCAACTTTTGCTTTAAGGGATATAGACTTTGCCTCGTCTTTTTTTTACAAACTTTGCCTCCTCGCTTCGTCATTACATTAAACCTCGATTTTACCTTAAGACCACACCGCCTCACCTTTCTTCGCTAACTTTTTTCTGGGATGGTGATATGAAGAGATGAATCTGCTTCCATCGTGCAATACTCAACGAAAAATAAATGGAAGAACTCAATCATATCCTACTTCTATTTTCTTCTTTTCCAACAAAAAAAAAGTTGTTCAAACTTTTGTACGTAACTGGGAATACGGGAAAAAATCAGTCTTCATCTTCACTTCAAAAGAAATATGGCACACACCGGTGCAATTTTTAGACACTTAACAGCACACAAAACTCTGGGTGAAGTGTGGAATGAGTCGGTTTTTAATTTATTTTATATGCTACTTATATTTTTACAATAAATACTTTATTTCTACATTACCTACATATGTATACTTAGAATACATATATTTGAATGAAAATAAAATAATTAGCTTGTATCGTACATTGAAAATCATGTTGGTTATATAGGAAATATTCACGTGTTTCTTAAGTTTGGAAATAGTTTAGAGTATTGAGAGTAGTATGATGAGAGTATAATGCTTATACATCCTTCTTCCATGAGTTTAGTGCTTGCGAGATTGCGTGCTAAAGTTCGAATCAATGAAAGTTGACTCTTTACCCTGAGCAATTTTTAGACTCAATGGAGATAGATGGGAAGAAATACAGAATGAGATTCTTTTCTTTTTCTGCATTCAGAATGATAATTTTCCCCCAATGTGAACAATATTTTATTTTATAGTCTGATTTTTTGGTTGTTGTAATAGTTTGTTAAATTCGACTATAAAATCGGTCAGCTAAACAATGAAAGCTGTAAAGCTCACTTTCTCTACGAAAAGAAAACAAGTATGGACAATGGCTTACCTGTTATCACGTTGATATCAGGAACATTCTCCGCTGATAAATCCACCGTCCTTGGATTCCTCTCGAAAGCCTCCCTGAGCGTTTGTTTCTTGGTGGCAGAGCCACATAATCGATATAAACCGATGATATCCAATCCCCTTCTTTCAATCTCTTCAATGCACCTTTGCACAATCAGAGGTACATTCAACCCTGAGTCTTCTTTCATCACCACATTAGCCACATTTGCACCAAACAATCCTAAACTCTTAATTTCTCGCTTGAACGCGTCTTCCGGTGGCGTATGTTTAAGTTTTACGTAGAGCGTTCCCCTAGGCTCCACCTTGATGGCTAATTGATGCACCACAGGACTTGAACCATCACCCAACACTTGTATCAAATTCACTGAGCCCTTATAGCACAGTCTATGACGGAGCTGAGGGTCCCACGAGTATATCAAAAAGTCAAGCTCCTTATTAGACACAAGGTCCAGTTCAAAGATTTCATCCCAGTCGAAATTCTGATCACCAGTACACACCACCGTACGTGCTTTGTGCACACGGTCACACTCAAGCACACAATAAAGATCTCTTGTTCTAATCGACGAGTCCGTGCTGCGCACTGTGGAACGAAGTGCTCTACCAGCTAGAAGATGCACCCTTAAAATCCCTGAGTGACCAAGTCCTGAAGCCAGAGAGGAACTGCCTATGTCACTAGATGCAGAAGAAGGGCGTTCTATTTTGTACCGTAGGAATTCGGACGGGTTGATCGTAAGAAGTTTCAAACGGGAGCTGTCTGCTCCAGTAACGGAGGAATTCGGAGTGCTACTGGTCAACACACCTGCTGGTGATCCTACACCTCCTGGAGCTCCCATCCCACTACCTGGTCCACTTCCACCAGTTACTCCCGTACCCATTCCTCCGTAGGGGCTTAGGCTAGAAACGGGCTTGGCACCACTGAGTCGACCAGCCAGAAGAGCAGCTGCTGCAGATCCACCACTCATTCCTCCACTTCCAAGACCTCCCATACCGCCTGACACCACAGCACTCAGTCGGGATGCAATCTTGTCAGACTTATCTTCACCTAAAAGGTCGTCTTTCAGACTTTCACGACTTAACAGATCTCGTCCTATCAGACTCCGTGAAAGAATTTCCTTGCGAAGCAACGACTCGTCCTTTTCTGCTGCTATTCTGTGGAGAAGAGCTGAGGCAGGACTTGTGCGACCACTTAAACCGGCTCTCTCTGCTGCTGCAGACGCTGCAGACTGAGCTTGGTGATGCTGCTGCTGAAGATGATGATGTTGTTGTTGAAGAGATGCTATTAAATCTCTGGAACGCGAGGGTGTCATTCCTACTATTCTTCTCATGGCTTCCGAGGACAGACTCTCCTTGAGTGCTGAGGATCCTGAAGAGGGAGGCTCCCGAATACCAAGAGCAGCTAATGCTGATGCGGTCGAAGGGGAACGACCAGCAAGGGCTCGAGCGAGAGTTGAATCTCCACCAGGAATTCCAATTAGATGTGAGCGGTAGGAATAATAAGGCTGATCCTGTTCACATAAGCATCCCAGTTTGTCATTAATAAAAAGAGCATAGAATTTTTCATAACATCTGACCACTCCATTCATTATCATCATTCTTACATTTCTCGCTCGATCAAGAATGCTCAGGTTTTCAGCACTGTAGGTGAACTTGGCTGCCTTTTGAGCTTGGAGGAGGTCTGAATCTCTGGAGGTTTTCAGTCTCTCATATATTGCACTGGTGGAGGGTGCCCTGGTCATCCAGGCCCGGTACTCTGCTGATGTGAACACACTTGGAGATGAAGGTAGCCTCCCTACATTTGTGCAGTTAGACACACGGGGCAAGACATACATACAACGTGCATTGTGAGTGAGTGAGAAAAATGCAAAAGGTAAGTGTGTGAGTGTTCTGTTGCAAAATGCGATGCGATGCAAGTCAAGACACTAAACTACAATAATGTGTTTCTGTAGTGCGTCCATTTAAAAAGGTATTTGTAATTGCGCATTCCCATTCATTCTATTTGGCCAGCCACATCTGTTACTTTCAATGCAAAGGAAAATTGACAAGTCATTTTATGCCAGTGTGTTATCATTATTTCGAATTGCGACAAAGTACAACTTTCTACAATCAACCATTTCATCCTTTCTTCCTAATTAACGAGTTCTACTATTTTTGCTCTTCATATTCTAATATAACAACATGATACAGAGAGCGTTAAAGATTAATTTTGCGTTTAATACTCAACAAACAACGAAACAAGATCAAACTTATTAGTATCATTATCGCTATTATATTTTACAAGGGAAAACGTTAATGAAAACTAATTAACTTTGAAGCATACTATGATGATAGTACTAAGCTAACTGTTATCTTATAAACATACATAATAACAACAGACAAAGATAATAATACAAAACAATGAAAAGAAAAACACGTACTGCTAATGCCATACTCACAACAACAGTTTATTTAACACAAAAAGTAGAGCTTTACTCGGGGAAAATTGTGAACTCCTTTATTTGGTTGCTACAAAAGTATTTGTGTAGAGCTATAGCTGTAGCTGCTAGTCACTAGTCTGCTAGCTGTGAAGAGGAGATCACAAAAGTCTCATTTTAAGGGAAAAGAATAATAATAATGATGCGAAGACAACGAAATGTCGGCGTGTTGTCTCTTAAAACGAGAAATAAATGTACTTTCTCTGCTTTATCTCTACTACCAGTTGTTTTTGTGCATGTTTGTCGAAGGCGAGTTCTAATGGAAAAGGGAAGCTTGCTTACACTTCTTTCTGTAATGAAACCACATTTTTGTGTCTACTAACATCCAACATTTCCTACAAATACTCTCTATACTTTTAATGAAGACGTGACTCTTCACAACTCACAAGCAAGCTAGAACTTCTCTCAGTAATTTTGTCACAAAGGTTTTGGTCTTGGTTTTTCTGAGTCTGTTCCTTGTCAATTGTCTGAGTGTAACAATCGGCTCAGTGTTCTCCCCGCACTTCTCACAATTTTCTCTTTCCAGTCATCGTAATTTTCATTTTATTTCTTTTCCTGCTTGATGCTCCTTCCTTCGTTCTATGTTTTCATGCTACTAAATAATTGTCCCAACGAATCCAATGACACATACATATATTTTCTGTTAAGTACATACTCTGAGCTTGTGTGTGAGCTTCAATCGGTTTTTAATTGGAGTACCATCGAAGAAATGGGAAAAAGGCTGTAAAACTCGGAGGACAGGACAGTTCGCAGTTTAAACGCTATAAAAAGACAGAAAGTGTCTCGGTTTTGGTCTACATACAACATATGTACATATATACATACCATTCTTGTCAGTTTAATCTAGCTGCTCGTTAGTACTTTTAAATTTTATTGCATGTTCTTTTCATTCTTCAAAAGATCTCTTGGTGGTTGTCCTAAATCAAAATGAACCAGCTGCAACTCAAAGGAGAAAGAACTCAAAAGTACATGGTTTGATATAATCGGCCTTTTTATATAGGTGCACCGAAAAAGTCAAAGTCTCCGATTTCAATTTCAACAAAATACATATACGTTCAAAATTCAAAGTAAGTTCAAATTTCTAAAATCTCAGCATGTTCTGTCTAAAAACGTCAATCAAGCATAGCCCTTTATTGTCATCCTGTACAATGTCCAATTAAATGTCAGTTGTACGACTTTCCCCGCCTTTTATCAAAAATCTTTAAACCCCTTTTCTTTTCTCTATCCCTTGCTCAATTTTCTCTCTTCTCTCATGAATCTTTCAAATTTAGAAGAGAAGATGAGAATAAAAAGAAGACCTACACCTCTACAACTGCAACAATTACTTTTCAAGCATCTACAAAGTACTTTTTCTCTTTTTTCTTTTTCCCCTTCGCCTAAAAAGGAAACTACATGACCGCTTCTACTTCCCCTTGAAAATACATATCCTTTTTCCCATCTCATCTTGTTGAAGTTCCTGCCTTCCCTCCACCACTGCTGGCCGTTCCTTTACTTCAGTTTTTTAAGTATTCCAGTCAGAAAGTCGACATGCACGTGTGAATCTAAGCTCCTGTTACTCTGTAACTTAACTTTACTATATATTATATTACTGTGCTGTAAAGTAAATACATATCTTGTGCGATGATTCCTTCAAGCTTGATATTTTTTTGGGAGGAGAAAACTAAGAAAATTGAGCAGCAAGCAGCATGATCCTCTCCTCCTCCCCAAAACCTCCAACAACAAAGTACACTTATTTCATCGATAGATAAAGATGGAGAATATGATATTATATCCCATCCAAGCAGAGAGTACATACTTACGTATTTACGAAGTTGGTAATATTATTACTATTATTATCATGGTAGTATTTTTTTATAAGTAAAGCAGTAGCAGCAGCAGAAGTTATACTAGTAGAAAATGTACACACAAGAGCAACACATCACTAAACACTACACACATTCTAGAGGAAGTTTCACAAGGTATCTGTAGAAAAAGAAAAAGGGAAAGTAAAGGGTCTCAACAAAGTCTCATATCATCTTATAACATGGCCATAATGCAATGGTGGTATACATACAGTGTACCGGAAAAATAGTAGTAGCAACTACCACGATCTCTCCACCAACATGATCATCATCTCATAGCAAAAGTTTATAACACACAAGCATCGAGAAAAAATAGCATGCAATATAAGAAGGAGAAAGCATAGTTTCAGATGCACTAAAGCCAAAAAATTGGAGGAATGTTTGAGCAATAATGTGAATAAAGTGATTGTACATGCTGCATATGTGCTCTGTACTTTAAGAACATCATCCCATCGCACACATTCTCCGTACTTTCACGGGGAAAGGTGCAATATGTAATATCATGCGAATGTGTATATGTGAGGAAAACTACTACTACGTGCATCACATGCATATATAATAGTAATAAGGGTGTGTGGCATAATCTACGATGGATCCCTACAATTTTTTATTATCATATTCGTTGTATGTAGTAGAAATGAGGAATAAAAGAGCTAGGGATACATATCTGTGAATGTGTGTGTAGCTATGTATGTGAGAGAAGATACGTATTATAACAGGTTCAATATCCGAGAATGAAAGAGGAAAGGAAAGAGATAAAAGGTAGATGAGATAATATGTAGAGAAAGAGAAGCAAGGTAAGAAACAAGTTTGTGGAAGAAAACAGAGCTGTGGCATTGGAAAAGACATTGGAGAGGAAGGAGGGGGAAAGGCAATAAGGGAAAAAATAGTGAAAGGTAAAATTTTCTCGTGAGGAGACAATAAGGAAAAAGGATATTTGTGGATATTCGGTTACAAAGTTTGTACTCAGACTACATCATATGAATGCTTGTGACGTGATGTGACTATCATCATCATCATATATCTTTTTTTCTCTTACATACTTACTACAAATACTACTTCAATAAGTTTGTAAGTAGTATTTTTTTACGAAAAAGTTTGAAGGGGAAAAAGAAATGTTATGTATGTGATTTCGGTAAGTAGGGTGCTGGTTATTAACTACTTTAGTTAATATTATATCATTCTACATAATATAGATTAAAATATATTGAAATTATGGGGTCGGTTATTCTCTTCAAGATCAAAATATCGGCTAACCTCGTTCCCGCCGAGGAGTAAGTGGCATTTCAGGAGCAGACAGAGCACCATCACTTTCATCTTGACTGTCCATTCCTGAGGCGAGAAGAAGGGCTCTTCGACCGGCTGCAGCGGCTGAGGTGACATCTGACACGCCTCGCCTGTCAAATCTTACATTATGTTTCCTGCCTCCCCGACCACGGATCAAATCCCGAGGAAGGGAATTACTCCTTCCGCCATTCATAAGGCCTAAGGAGCGTCGCGTTGACGCTGGAAGGGAAGAGAGACCAGCTGCTGAGGAGCGGAGTGAAGGTGTGTAGCTCATCGCTTCAGAGTCGGATGCGTAGTCTACGGGGGCCTTCCTCCTAGAAGGGATTGCAAGTCGTCCGCCCATGCCTGAACACAAATTTTTAATGAAAAAAAAACCATTGTTTTAGTAAGCAAAACTGATCTTAGCACTAATGTCATTTCCCTGCCCATTTGATGTTACACACGAACCCACACTAAATCATCACTAATGCTATTATGAACTATAATTCGTCGGTTGAAAGTAGAAATGTGAGTCCGAATTAGGTTTTTCTAAAACCATGCATACGCCATATACCCAATGACTAATTTAATTCAAAACATGAGAAAAGAATAGTGTCCTATCCGCCAGCATGCAAAACATTTGGCTACAATGTAAATTCACTTTTTCACATGTAATCTGTAAAATGTTACCAACCGAACTGTATGTCGCTGTTTGAAAGTTGTTTATGCTGTTGTGTCATATCACAGCGGGAGCCTACCACAATGCCTTTATCGCCCGAGCACATTATCTTCGCGTAATAACAATCTAAAATACGCTGCGAGCATTACAACAAACCTTGTCAAATTAATTCAAGCTGAACTGAAAAAACAAGTAGAAAATGAAGTAGGTGGTGCACTTTTCTCTGCCCACATATGAAATTTCTCTTTTTCGCACATCATGAAATTATGAGGAAAATACGGTTCCTTACTTGGAGGGAAGTGTATAAAAAGAATCTAGATGGAATATATGGAATTCTGGAAAGTAACCCAGTTCCGAAAAACGAATCGGTGATGAGATGTACATAAATCCTCGCTATTTGGTGTGTTTAAACAGAATACGATGAGCTATAACAATGTATAAAATGGGATACGACCTTTGTGTTAGGATTCTATAAAAACCTCGATTAGATCTTTTCCATACACAGTTCTGGCCATCTAAATCTAATGCAATGATTGGATGACAATCGGCGCTAGTCAATCCTCCGCTAAGGGGTTCATCCTTTACAACAAAAGGGTTATCAAAATGATGAAGGTCACCAATATTTACGCTGTCCTCCGCTCAGACAATGAAAACATTTCTTTCCTGCTGACAGTGTAAAGAGCAGTGCCACAGTTTTTTCACGTTTTTGACTTGATTGTCATTTCACCTATGCAAATCAGAAACTTGACAGAAATGATATTAAGATAATGAACTTTACGGTACAATTTTGAAATGTGACAGTTTGTAAATTATATTGATTAATGATTATGATGACTATTGTTGTGCACAAAATGCCTCATACAATCCATATTATGCATCAGATTTTACTCATGTTACAGGTTCCATTTGATCCTAGTTAAAATACACAATATATATAGTATATACGTACATCGGGTACATCACTGTGCTTTCGCGTTCACTAAAAAAAATTCGCTCCCAAAACCCGCAAGGTAATTTCTTAAGAAACAACTAAAATGTGTAAGGTTACATTAATATTTTATTAAACTGCAGTACTCTACTTTTCTGTTCCACACCCCATTATTTCCCTATTTAATTTTACATTAACAGCCATAAAGTTCAAGACAGTAATGGTAAA
>JAQFZG010005296.1:0-10553 GCA_034695465.1 Entomobrya nicoleti
ATCGCAGGTGAGGTTCGACGTTTCGGTGATGTCACCTTCATCAGGAGGAGCTATTTTGAACTTGACAAGTCAAAGGACAAAATAGCTCCTCCTGATGAAGGTGACATCACCGAAGGCGATCCAACAAAACAGTTTGGTTGATTCAAATTCCAATGATCTTCGATAAATTTACTGTTGTCATATTGTTATATAGATATATATGATAACTATGGTGCCATGGCATATTGCATGGAAATGGGCTGAAAAGACCAGTGCAGTTTTAAATGAAAGGCTTGCATTGGTGGAGAGAATAACATTTCAAGAAAAAAGCAAAAATATATATTCCGAAGAGTGTTAGATGAATGGAACTGGTATGCATGACAATTTATTTTACCGAGCAGCCGCTTTGCTAAAGAATAACCCGTTTCCAAAGAATACTATATGTACATATATGGGAAATTACTTTTATTCAGTTTTTCGAAGTCAATTACGTGCAATTGCATGTGCAATTACATCAATGGAAATACGATATAATCAGTACAAGAAAGTAAATATGATATAAATTTCTAGTTAGCTTAATCTAAAGCTTAAATCAATCGAGAAGAATAAACTCATTGCTTGAACGAAATTATGTTTGAATTTTTTCCCCTTCATTGTTTTAAAGCTAGCCTGATTTTTAAGAGTACTTTTTAGTTATTTAAAATATGTTATTAAATTGTAAACCTTATTCAATTCTTTCTTCATTTTTACAAAATCACATGGCAATTTTTCTAATGTTATTAATTTGGCAAAATTTGTAATTACCAAGCCATGCAAGCTTTGCTAGTGTTTGTCATGGAATCTTGTATTGCTACGTAAATACAAATACGTCTTGTTTAAATTCAACTATAGCAACAAATTTAATTGATGGTAAACTTTTCGCATCCACATACTTGTTATGATTATCAGGTAACCACACTGCAATTTGTGTTAGTGGAACAACAAAAGTTCGACTCATTACTTTGTTACGAATTCATTGTGCAAGTTTTAGTAAATCTACAAGCCAAGTCAGACTTGGTTAAATAAACGACTTAAGACAACCAAATTAGAATAAGGAAACTATTTTAATCCTTCCTAATGTCAACTAACAGCAATACGTAAAGTGCATGTTGGAAGTAATAATTTTGATTGCGTTTTAATTTTATTGCAATAAATCTAAGCAAAAGGTATCTTGGTTTTGGTGTGTATTTTGTTAGTCACGAGCACTTTACAAAAAAATATATCAAAAATTTACAAAATAAAATAAAATCTTTAACTGGGCACATATTATGTTAAGAGCGATAGATCAAGTTCAAGTGTGCCATTAACCAAGGGCTATTAAATGCAGCAAAGGTTGTGTTATTGCCTTGCTTTTTATGATTTTGATAGGAATGAGCCTGTACACAGCATAAAAACACTTGTCTCCTGACATTATCGTCGTAATTATCCTTCGATCGTCATCCAAACAGATAGCGGAACCGACCAGCCTTACACACATTAGATTATGGGTGAATTTGTATGCCATAAAGCGACGCTGTACCCATTCAATGTAATTTTTGACACCAAATTTAAAAAGCATATTTGGAATATTTGGAAACATCCATAACATATTGTTGTATAAACCTGAGTTTTTTAGTAACATTTTTTAGTGTTCCGACCATGCGACCAGGGCTAGGGATTTCGGCGAGTCTAGCGCTATCGCCAAGGAAACCGAGCTACAGCAAGCAGTTCCGCACAAGCAACTCATCTGCTTACATGCTTTGCTCGGGAACTAGCCGCACACTCATGTTTAACATGTACGTGAATGCACTGCATCTCAAAAAAAGTAAACAAAGTCTCAAGCAAAGGATGTGATAGATGGTGCGGAATATCTGCTCA
Source organism: Entomobrya nicoleti (assembly GCA_034695465.1). NCBI lineage: Eukaryota > Metazoa > Arthropoda > Collembola > Entomobryomorpha > Entomobryidae > Entomobrya > Entomobrya nicoleti. The sequence continues at coordinate 1,876 of JAQFZG010005296.1, forward strand.
AGTGGCTATATGCTGAAATGGTAGCTCTAAGCTCCCATGACAAGGAAAATGCATGGTTCCGAAGACCTTCAATTTTGTGATTCTTGTGAAAATAATATTGCAAGATTAATTATCCGACATACCTATTTAAATGTATGGATATATCAGATTTGGAGCAACTTTAAAACCTAAGTGACATATTGTTGTAATAACTTTTGGCATATAATATAGCACTTACAGCTGCAATAATAAGTGAGATCAAAGATTCGCGATTTTTTACTTTTAAGATTAAAAACCATAAACTCGAAAGCGATTATAATCCTAAAACCGTGATGACCCCGTTGAAAATTGATAAAGTTTAAAACTTGCAAAAGATAAAAAGTTCATGAACAGCCAGTCATCTAGTTTTGTTGTATAAATACACAACTCATATTATCTGTAGCTGTTTGTCTATTTGTTTTTTTGATTATAAATTTATTTAATCAGTGATTAACTGTCAACATGACAAAGACATCAGAAAAGCGTGAGCTTGAACAACTCGTTTTGTTTTGTGCCGCGGATGATGATTTGGCACTTGAAGACGAAGAGGACACCTTACTAATTTTGACGCTATTGCAGTCCCAACGCTATACCATCCCAAGGTCACCAGTTCCAAAGAGCTTTGAGTGGTGGGAAACCGTTTGCTCTTCTTTTAATGATGACTTGTTTCGGACCCAGTTAAGAATGAACCGACAAGCCTTCAATCACATAATACGCCTGATAGCAGGTACCCAGATTGTATTAATCATTTTAATCTATTTACTGCCATGTGGGTCATGTAATTTATGCTACAATAAATGCGTTTATCCATCTATTTCAGGTCACGAAGTCTTCAACGACACACAGAACTACATCGCTCTTCAAACGGCTGTTACATTATACCGACTTGGAACGTTCGGGAACTCGTCAAGTATAAACCATGTCGCGACAAAATTTGGCATAAGCTTTGGAAGTGTCGTTAAGTTTACTGCTAGAGTTATAGAAGCTATTACTTCTATTAGTAAAAAGTATGTATACTGGCCCAGTACCACAGAACGGAAAGAAATTGGACTAAAAATGGCTTTCTATGGTCTACCAAAGTGTGTGGGATTCGTAGATGGAACTGATGTAATTTTTTGCGATGCACCGTTGGATAAGAAAGAGTTCTATTGGTCAAGAAAGAAAAAGTACTGTATCCAAGCCCAAATCATATGTGACCCAAGTAGGCGCATTCGTGACCTATTTGTTGGATATCCTGGCAGTGTACATGATGCTAAAGTTTTCGGATCATGCCCCATTGGGAAAACCGCATCTAAGTACTTCTCGGCTGGTGAATTCATTATTGGAGACTCAGCCTACGCCCTGACGGAGAATGTCATTGTACCATACAAACGAGGAATTCATGGATTACCCACTGACAAAAAGGCTTTCAATCGTCATGTATCCTCACATCGAGTTGGAGTAGAGAACACCATTGGATTATTAAAAGGCCGATTCCAGTCTTTAAAAGGGTTAAGAATTAGGATTTCTATGAATTCTGGTCATGCAAAAGCGTGCTCATGGGTTCATGCTTGTGTCATTTTGCACATATTCTGCTGCAACAAGATCCATGGGAGGAGCCTGAAATGCAAGCTGAAGAAAATGGGGATGTTCCAAATCAATATGAATCACAGCAAGAAAAAAGTAGACGAGGAAATCTGAAACGGATGGCTTTATTTGAAATATTTAAAGCTTTAAACAATAATGATGCTTAGTTTTCCCTTAATTTTAATTGTAATTCGAGCTTTTTTAGCTCAAATTCATGTTTTAATTTCAGCCTAGTAAGTTCATGTTCTCTGTCTGCAGCTTTGTCTGCCAGTCGCTGGGCCTCCAAGTCAATCCGCTTTTGCTCCATTTCGGTCTGTTGGGTTACCTAACATATAATACATTATTTATTGATGTTATTTACAAAGTCACTAGTTCATTTTCAGAATAAATCTAACCTTTAAGAGTTCAATGCGATTTCGTTCATTTTGCACTTTGATATCTTCGCTAAACTGTAGCTGGCTTTGCTGAAGCTTTTCCCGTTCAATTTTGGAAGATTCCTTTAGCTTCTCACTCATAATTTGGGAATAGATGCCAACGGCTGACTTTGGGTTACCGTCAACTTTGCTAGTTTGAAGACCATGAAAAGCGTCCTTCACAATTTTCTTCAGCTCAGAAGCAGGACTTTCCTTGGATTTTACACCCATCACGACATTTTCGGGTTCATCACTTTGCGTCTCATCTGCTACCTAGTTTTCCAAGGAATTATGCGACCAAAATGTTTTCAAATGTTTCAAGTTGTTTTTAATAGCATCATAGTAATAGAATTTACCGTTGTGGCTTCAGGCTCAATATCAGGTAATTCGTCCTCATTGTCATCGGGCACCACACTACACTCTTGATCTTCGACATTCGCAATGCTGATTTCCGATGTGGATAAAAGTGCTGGAGGAGTTACATTCGGTCGACAGCCCATAACTTCATCCAAGATTTCATAGTATGGACATACTTTTAATATCCATCCTATGAAATTACAAATATTTATAAATTTAGTATTGTCATTTAACAATTTGACATATAACAACACATAAATGTTGAGTATTACCCTTCTGTAAAGTAGCATCCTTCTCAGGGTCAATACCGAACCCCGATGAGTTTAGTTTGACCTTGACCTCATCAAACTTTCTCATAAAGCCGATAAATCCATTCTTCATTTTAGTATCGTCAACAGGGATCTCTAACGCATCTCTCATTTGACGGAGGAAATGAATCTTCCTCGATGAACTAAGTGCGACCTGTGAATTATAAAAGGACAATGAAAAGAATATTAACATTTCTGTCACTTAACATTTCAAAATTAAGTGCTAATTTTCCCTCAAATGTTTTCGTAACTGTACCTTATAAGCAGCGTAATGGTCGCGTATATAAAGTGCCATTTGGTAATGGATGTCTGGGGTCCACTTAAATGAAGTTCTTGGTTTTTGGTCCACTTTTCTGGGTCTTCCACTGCGTCCTTTTGCAAAGCCACTCATATTGTTAACTTAATAATTAGTTAATTATATCGTCAATCTAGCTTATTCACAATTGTTCAAAACCCTATTAGTAGCACTATTAGTTGTACAACTATTTTACTTCAGTTGGCCTTCACTTGAACAGCGATTCATGCTTACAAAGTACTATACCAGCTGGGCTGATAGATGAAAAAAATCGATTATTTTGGTTTTTTACCACTTGCGCTTGGTTTTTTTTATTTAGGATTATAATCGCTGAATTTGAATTTCCCGCGTCAGAATGGATTTTTTTCGAGAGAGTTTTTTACTTTTTGAGTTTTAATCGCCTGAATTGATCATCCCTAATATTGTTACTGAATTTTTTTAACCAAAATACTTTGTAATTTGCAAAAATGAAAGCCAACTTGTGAACATGTTTTTTTAATTACCTGCATTTCATTCGGTGTATGTAGTTAATACACGAGTAAGAGGTATTCCATTGATATAAAAACAGCAAACCAATAAGTGTAACATTCATGAGTTCATGATATTACTTGGAATCATTTCTTAAACTTTGGATTTATTACTTTATACGTAACATTAGATACATCTAAATGCATTTTATTACCTTGTGTGATTTGCATTTGTGGTAACTTAAGATGCTTAACTGCTTAGTTTCACATTATATTTAGTTTAATTACCTTCTAAGTTTCGGAATTGACATGGATTTCAGAGCAACAGTGTCATATCGTCCTCCATAAATTGAATGAGTTTCAGATTACAGTTTATTGGTTTGCTAAATTTTAACGAAACAAGAAAGGTGTCACAGTTTTCTGTATCGTATCGTGTACATATTTGTTGCTGTCCACCAAAACTCAAATGTATTAAAACAAGCTAGTCTGAAACTCGTGTTTTGGATGTGAAATGTATTTGTGCGTAGTCAATGCTCATCACAAAATTCCTGTTTGTGGAAAGCATTATACCAACCTAATAAATTATTTTGAACGGTTTGTATGAAATGGTAGCCGCTAATCATTGGAAGATTTCTGGGCATCTATTAATTGCATGTATATTTACGGAAAATAAGGTGGACGTTGAGGGAATATATATTTTGGATTGCGGAAATATTTCCTAGGAATTTATTGTATTTATCAATATCCAACCATTACTCCAATTACATATGTAACTCTTGTAATTGCTAGATTAAGAGTCGTTCTTCGTAATTATACATATCATCATCTCAATTGGTTTAGTCATCATGATAATAATATGTGCTACTTTGCATGGCATTACATGCTTCACACATTCCATTATAGTGCGTCATCATCCTGACTGCTTGCAAGAGTATACACGACTAAGTATTAAGGGGTCTTTATTAACAAACCCAAAGTATATCCATGTCCTGAAATATGAACGGAGAAGTTCCTATATTGCTTGTGAAGCTTATGCCGTATAACTTGGTTGATAATTAAAAGGCTGATTTGTAGTTTTGCCGTTTATGGGCACTTGGCTTGGCTCGAAAACAAATTTTAAGGAACGACACATGTTTTTTTGCTTAACATACATAGAGTACATAATTTAACTGTAACCACTTCCGCGTAATCTTCTTCCTGTTGTCTCTTTGCTACTATATACGATTCAATACCCAACAGTTTATAATTGGACAACAGTTTAATGATAAAATTGTTACGATTCTTAATATTTCACCGCCACTAACTTAATTTGAAGCTTCGCCACCATTTTTACCAGTTGAAAGACTTCAGGACGTAAATGTTAAAAATTCGGAAGTACTTTTAGTTAACTTGTTAATTATCTGATGAATAGGTGACTGACTTACATTTGTTAGCTCAACTACTAGTCTATTATTATTAGGAAACTTCTATGTACTAATTGGTGCTCAGGCGTTACTTTATATAAACTTGCTGCTCGGATCTTTATTAGGATTCTTCAATCCTCATCAAAATGCAATTGCAATCTACGTATAGTGTTTGTTTATCCGTGTGTATCATCTCTAACTGGTAACTTGAAGGAATTTTTGAACTCGGTTTTCACTATTTACTATTTATGTCGAAATTATTGTAATGGTACTGCCAGCAACTGAACATTAGAGACAACTTCTCATCAATTTTTTTAAAAGCCATTAAGAATTTGAACCATTAATCAAAGCACTGTTTAATTTGTCACCAAAATATAATACGTTTGAGATTTGTGTGATTTGGTATTTGATTAAAGTATATAAGTATGACTATTGCTTTCTAATTCATAGAATTTCAATCATTTATTTTAGACATAGTATAGTCTGAGCATTAAAAAATAGGATATGAAAGACTATTGAGCCCTGCGAGATATAAACTTGTAAATTTGCAAATAATTTTTAACTAAAAAAACGACGAAGCTTTAATGTCGGTTAAACGATAATTATGTAAACTAAAATGTCTAATAATTGTCATATAACTTATCATTGACTATATATCTCGCTGCATTATCTTTGTACATGCATCATACAACCATGACCTTGATCGGTTATAAATACGGTTAAGATTTAAAAGATAACGATGCAAAAACTGAAAAACTATAGTACATAATATGAAAAGTGGTTGGATTCACATTTAGGGAAATTGTATATATGGTATGGTAATATGGGGATTATCAGAATTAAATGTAACTGAACTTCTTTTAGAATATTCTTATAGAATTTAGTTAAGGTTAAGCTTCTATTTTTGTGATTTTGTTTACTTTAACACTTATACGTACTATGTTTTTACATTCTAGATCACCTGAAAACACTATTCTTGCACATACTAGAAGAAGTAAAGAACATGTACTATGCTTGTTGTGTGATTGCTGCATGTATATGCCAGGGCTTCGACTCCGAAGACCTATTATTGTTTTTAAAGACAAACTATCTAAACTACCTTACATTCGTTAAAATACGAAATTAAAGATGGTTCACTGCATTTTACATACACATATAACTCATTATGCTAGCGCATATTCATCACACGTTTCAGTTATATGTTAGCACACAATTAATGCATTCAATTTTTTTTAAATTACAACCAATTAAAGTTGTATGGACTTTATGAATTTTGACATCTATCCGGAGTTTTGTACTTATTTTGTTAAAAAAGAAGCTCTTTTCAAACGACCCTTTTCAAGTCACTTGTATTCTAAAATTTCAAGGCCCTGTTATAATCTTTTTTGGATTTAATTTAAGTTCTGGATGCCATTTGGTCTTCTTAGAGGTTCAAAAAAAACCGTCGTACAAAATATTTTTACATAACAGTTTCCTCTTCGTATGTAAACTATTGTAATCTCCAACTTTTTGCTTTTTTAATCGCTATTGATCGAGGTTTCTTTCGGACACTAAATGTCGTAGAAGGATTTTATCATTTAGCTCATGAGTTTATGATATTCTGGCAAATCCGTATATTTCTAGTAAACCTTTCTTTTTTAATTGCCTCAAATAGTTGTTATTTTGCTAATAAATGCATCATGCTGAAGCAAACTTTTAGATTAATAAATCCGCATACCTTCACTGTTTCTACAGCGAATACCAAATACCATTACAGTGTACAGTTAAAATTAAGCGCGCTACATAAATACAACACACACCTGAATCAACGACATTTTTTATTTTGACAGGTTTTATATGGAACTTATATGAGTCACGGTGTTGCTGACAGAAGCCAAAGGTGGAATGTTAAAGGAAGTGGTATGGCCATATAATCATCCAAGCTGTTGTAGTATGATGACCTTTGAACCACGGGGTATAAGCCACTGGCTTTTATTCAGCTATCACGCCAGTCTGAAATGAATTTCTATTGTAGACAAAATTACAATTTCCTTAGTAATCACATTTATTCAAAAATCTAAATCTGTCCTTCGATGCATTTTTGTGGTGCACTGGGGTTGCAGCTGATTAAAGGTCTATTTTGTCTTAATTATGTTTTTGCAGCTGCATCGTATAACTTTAAACTTACTTAGTATTGTATAGCTTCATCATTTAACGGAGATGACTTTAAGGTCAACATGCAACCATGGGTTGGAGCTACTATCGTCATCATGTTCGTTCTACTTACATGCAAAAAGGAAGTCCATCGTAATTGTACATTACTATTGCCATTTTGAGCACTCCAAAACCGAAATAAAACTGCTTGAACAAGTAGCTCCTTCGTTTAAAGAGTTAATTTTCAAATGATTATAAAAACAAATACTTATACCCTGTAGTTCAAAGGTTATCATGTTACAATAGCGTGGAGCGTCATACGGCCATACCACTTCCTCCGCAATTTGACCTTCGTCTGCTGCCTTTAACACCACCACTCATAAAATCTACATAAAACCCATGGAAATACTCAAAAATGTCGTTGATGCAGGTGTGTTGTATTCATGTAGCTCATAACAGCATAAGTTTAATCGGTAGGTATCTTGGTTTTGGTTTGTATTATGGTGGTCACGATCACTTTATACAAATAATTTCAATTTTGCACATATTATGTGACGATAAACTATCCAATATACATATTTGTATGTATGCATATAGTAAGGTAACCGAGAGACTTGGTAAATTATACTTTTAAGCGCTTACATCTGTAATTATATAGGGTCATTGCGAAAATTGTTCATGTTTTTACCAAAACACTCGAGTTTCCAAAAATGAAAACAAATTTGTGAACATGTTTTACGAGTAAGAGCTATTCCATTAAAATAAAAACATCAAACCAATAAAAACACCATACAATTCATGACCTTAATCTGGCATCATTTCTTAAACTTTGGATTTATTATGTTATACGTAATTTTGGATACATCCAAACTCATTTCATGACCTTGTCCGATCTGTCATATGTAGTAACTTAAGATGCTTAATTGCTTAGCTTCGCAATCTGAATCGTTTAACTTCCGAACAAGTTTCGGAATCAACATGGATTTCAGAGTACCAGTGTCATCACGATCTCCATAGATAGAATGGGTTTCAGATTACAGTTTAATGGCTTGATAAAACATAACGAAGCAAGATTGATGTCACGTTTTTGTTTATCGTATTCAAGTGTTGCTGTACACAAAATGTCAATTATTACGAACGGAGTTTTAAGCTTCTTTATTTTATCAGTTTTGGCAGCAGTTTCGCAACAAAATTGGGAAACAATTGCTATTAAATCTTAAATTACAATGTAATCTTAATGTGTTGTTATGCAAAACTAATTTACGCAAAGAAATTGTGTGCACATTGCGAATTAAACTACAATATGATTTGAACAATAAGTATGTAAACTGAAATATCTCAAAATCGTTATAATTCATTGACTAAATATCTCCCTGGATTAACTTTGTACATAAATCATACCAACCACGACCTTGATGGCTAACAAATATTAACGATTCAAAGATTCAAATTATAACGATGCTAAAAGGCAAATAAACACTAAAACTATAGTGTATTAAAGTGAGTTGTTTAACATTTACGTTGATCGTATAATAGGTATGGGTATTATTCCAACGGAACGCGAACCATGGACTTTGGAAGGGAACCGTGGAATAGACTTTCTTTGTCTAAATAATATTAGTGAAAATATTTCCGGTGAGGGCATTTGTTTATTTTTGATTAGAAGCCTTCATGAAGCTGATTGTGGCTTCATGAAGAAATATTGATTGTTTTCTTTT
>JAQFZG010005297.1:0-10547 GCA_034695465.1 Entomobrya nicoleti
TGCTTCCTTAAATACTGCTTCTGGTTTTTAATCAGTAAGCCTCAAAAAATGCTGCAATGGTTTCCGGACATGCTTTATCAATATAGTCACACATTTTCCTTTAACAATCACACACACCATAATCATAACAATAACAATAATCGCACAACAAAAAAAACTATATACATGCATATATGCTAATAAGTTAGCAAAAATGTAATTGTTTCAAAAAAATGTAAAAAATAAATAAATAAAGAAGAAGAAATAAGAGTACACCCTTAATTCTTTATCGACATCTTGTATTGTATATGTATATATGTCAAACAATCACACTGCTTAATTCACAGTTTTACACAGTAATCTTCTCATCAACAAAGAAAAAAGGTTGGTAAGTATTTAGTATTTTAACATTTAAATGTAAAGCACACACACTCACTCATGTAACATTTATCTTCTTAATTATAATATGGAAATTTATAGGCAGAGTATATACATATCAATGTGTATACCAAGTGTAATAAGGTGGGTAAGTGAAGCTTAGTTTTCATGTGATTTAATTATAATGCAGTTCTCATTATTTAAATGTACATCTGTATATCATCAGTCATTTTTACAATGTTGTTCAGTAGTACAAGCTTCTGAACTGTGTAAAGTTCACAGGTTTCTGTAACGAAATATCGTAAAAGTATGCAATAACTTTTTTATGGTTTGTATCAAACTTGTGTACGAGCAATTTGTTGAAGACGTTTTTGGAAACAGAAAATATCTCAAGGCATTGTTTCTCCCATAACGCAACGTAACGCCAGTGTATCGCAAACACCGCTAGAATTCATTGATGCATTTGTTTGAGCACATGTGTGTGTGAGTGCGTGTTTTGTTTATCGTTTGTATGTAGCATTGTTGCAGGCAAGAGAGAGATGTGATGTGGTAACTTAGGGCATGGCACGACACACACACTCATCGTACGACGTATCAGCGTCAAGCAAACAAACAAACCTATAATACCATTTAATAATGAAAAATTATGTTGGTGTATCAATATCAGCTATTGTTGATGATGATGAGATGTTGTTGCCCATTAAAAAAAAGTGCAAATGTGTGAAATTGAAAGGAGATACCCATGCACTGGTACGTTTTAAAGATGATGTGATGATAATGGTTGCGTTGCCTAAATGTTCCGCCGCCGCCGCTTTATTAACTTGATCTTTAACTGACAGCGATATGGTAATTGCGACGAGAAGATACTCGGATTCAACGTTGGATGTAATGAGGTCCTGTAGTAAAATGAAACGCAGAAAATGCTTGGCAAAGACCTAGCCAAACAAAACGCATGCCTGAGACAACGCCTCCTTAAGGAGTTGTGCATGACTGGATTTTGTGCAAGATTAATAAGATCTTAAGAACAGACAGAAGAAAAAAAAATTAGTAAAATGAAGTCACTGACTTGGTAATAGGGAATAACGGTTAGCTGTCAGAACAGAAGGCCATATATTGGTGCATGAAAAATCAGGCTGGGTGAATTTGACCCTAGAATGAGGTTACGGTAGTCGAATTGGGAATGTTATTTTAGGTCAAAGGTGAGACTAGGAATGGTCTTTGGGTTGAGTCAGGATTATTATAGCAATAGTTAAAGAATGTCGATTCCCGATACCGGGCTCCAAGCTAAAAGATCTCTATCCAAGTATATATTTTACCGATTGTCCTTCCAGCAAATATTTTGTTCTAAGAATTGATCTTTTTGCTGATTTGATATTAAATGATTTCTATTTGCATTGTTGTTGTGTTAAACGCTAGGGAGAAACATGCATTGAGATTATCATCATGTCTTAGCATAAGCGCAAACACAACTACAGAAAGGAACCCATGACATGTCTCATCGTCAGTGTCACAAGATAAATACATATATGTATATTTTCATAGAATGGACGAATTTTGATTTAATTTAACTAAACAAAGGATGGGGTTATTATTTTTGACAATCATTATATACTTGCATCATATTATGATTTTTGGGAGCTACGCCAATTAAATTTTGAGACAGAAAATAAGTCTTTTGTTACTTTTGTACTGTTGAAACTGATGAGAAAACAATAAACACTTTTGAAATAAAAGGGAAGGGTACTCCTTAAATTGGGACTGTGGCGAGTGGGGCAAAATTATTATTATATGCTCTAATTTCCATTCAAACAAATAAGAAAACTTCAGTAAATGAGTTCCCACTCACTGCAAAAAGTGGTTTTCGTAAAATTGTTCAAACTATTTTAACTGATAATGAATTTGTCCACTTTGTTATCCCCATTATATCGTTATAATTGATCATATCTGAGGAGTAGCTGGTTTGAATTGATTTAGATTTTTAGTTAATTCATTTTCAAGAGCAAGAATTTAATTTAATGGATGGATTGAAAATATATGAGGGGTAACATGAGAATTTGCGTGGTCACTAAATGGATTACTTTACTTCACTCTAACTAACGGTGATGATGATGCCTCTCGCCTCTCTCTCAACTCTCAACTTAACTTTATAAATAATCTGATAATGTAAATTAATATAATGCGTAATTTTATTGAAGATGGACCTACATCTCTTACAAATCGTAATATTTACTACTTTTGAAGATTTGCGATATTACGAAGATCAAAAATTTGATCTTCACCTTTAAAGTTTACACAGGATTTTAGACGTAATCGGAAGAAGAGACTTCTTAATTTTTGCATTTAAATAAGTAGAGCATTCTTTCCAATACTTTATTCCATTGGATGACAACATACATATTTATGTAAAAGTTTAACTCAAAAGTTACATTTCGATATTTCTAAACTGACTTCAAGGACTTCTACATTAACCGGTGAATTTATCGTTAAATTGGAATCAAGGTTGCTGAATTATTGCTAGTTTTTTAGTGCTGTACGGATTTTCGCTTAATTGTTCTTTTTAATTAATCTGTTTATCTGATTGTTATATATATGATCTCCGACACATGTACGTATGTTGTATGTAAGAAAATGCTGTCTTTAAAGATATAAGATTCAATTTTCAAGTAAATATCTAGATATGGATAATAAATACACATTACGTCAAGATATTTAGAGATACTATTGAAGGTTTCCTATTAAGTTAAATTTACTCTCAATACACAATAACTTTAATTTTGTTTGCAAACTTTTATCTTTCAAAGCTCTCGTCTGGGACTACGCCTTGTTTGAATGTGTAGAATCAGAATCGCAACTGAAACAGTGAAAATTATACGCATTTATTCACGGACGACTGCATGACGGACTCGGTCGTGTCATCAGATTATCAGCAGTTTTAGCTCTCAGCATTAAACCAAGTGAACTTGAAATGAGGGAAAAACTTCTTCCTTTTTATTCACGGTTAACTACGTCAGCAGTTTTGTTGTTATTTTATCAATTAGTATATCGACTAGTCGATTGTTATCGCTTTTGATTGGTCGAAGACAGGGTAAACCCTTTTTGCGAATAAAAATAATGCGTATTTTGCAAATTACTCGAGACTCATTGACGGATGATGAGATCGATGGATATCTACAAAGGAATTCATTTTTATAAAACACCAAGTTACGCTACGCATTATGCATGGTTGACCACAAGTACAAATTATTTAGAACGTGGCAATTTTTTCAGCAAATGAAGACACTTTTCAACAAACAAATTGACAAACAATGTTTTTTTCAGTGGTCCATCCTTCGTTTTATGATTCAGATAATATATTCTTTCATGATATGATAATATGATACTTTGAGAATGTTCCCCATAAAGGTATGTATATCATATGTGTAATTAGGCATACTTATTTTTACAAATTACCAAAATTGCTTGATTGTTATTTATTGATTTTAAATCAATCAAATCTAATATTATGCCAAATCTGTTGGAGATACTTTATAATTAACACTTCATATTATTTACATAACTAATTAGCAATCTTTATGCGTGGCCAGTATATTTAACGGTTCGACAGCTTGACGAAAAATATCGCAGCGGTTGGCAGCACATGTATGTAAATATAATTACTCTATTTCGACTACTTTAACCTGAAATTAAATCATCAGCAAGCAGATCACTGATGAATTGATGCTCGAAATTAAATTAACTACGCAAATTTTCGACTTTATTTGTGGCTTCATGAATATTACCCGCTGGAGACCGTAATATTGGTAACGGTACAAGCGAATACTCAACATGTTCTTCTAATGCCTGCTACGTTGATGGTAGTTCATTTAAAAAATAACTAAAATTAGCAGTTGTTGTATTATAAACTTGATGACAACTTTGACCAGGATAATTATGGGATAATGGACTTGGGATTTATTTGCGATATAATTATTATGTCTGTTGAATTAAAGCAATTATCGATGTAGATATGTAATATTATTTACAAGTTTACTGTAATGCAGCCAACCTCAGCTACTTTATAATGAAATTAATGTGAAATAGATTGAGTAGGTCATTGTCATTCATCGCAAAATTCTAAATGTTGTCTTTTATGTTTGTGTGTGAACATTTTTTAGACTACAAACAAGTACACTATTGTAAAAATTATGATACTACGAGAAGTTTCCGTGTTGACATCTAATTACAATAACACCACAAAGTCACGATCGTTTTGATGGCTTAATTCTGTCATGATTAAGTCATTTTGAAAAACGCAAGTAATAATGAGGCATTGTTGGGATTGCACGCATGAGTGCATTAAAGCAGATAGCATAATATGCCAAACATTGGTAATACTCATACACATGTCGCCGTTGCAGTCCCTTGTCCCTTACGTTGTAGTATTTCATACTAGTTTACATTTTGCATCTCTTGTTCTTGACACTTGCCAACCTGCGTAGTACTTTACTTCATTTTCGAGTTTTGCTTACGACACGACATACGGTAGTAACTTTGCGATTTCATTAGAAAAGAATGAAACAAATGTAACATTGAATGCACCACAGTTGCAATTATCGCCACATCGTCAATGTTAACATTGCGAAAAACTAAAAGAAAATCCCACCACCACAGGGTCTCCTGATTTGATGTCACAGGAAGACTGGAAAGAGTATTCTAAAATTATAAAATCAAAGACATGATAATAATTATGTGATGCTCGTTTTTCCAGAACCCCAAAATTTTGAGGCATTAATTTTTTTTAGAACCATTCAAAGATGATAGTTTGGCTCCATATTAAATGAATGAGTTTTAAAATTACGCATATATTTCAACTTCGTAAATTTTTAATGTGCCAATGATGGTCTTCAAAATTGAATCTAGTACATTCTCGTACATTATGTGGGAGTGTAATGTTAAAAAGTATAGCATCGAGATCAAACAAACTACTTTAATATAGTGATAGTTTATAGTAGTGTGAGTGTGACAGCGCCATACCAGCTCTTCATGGTTTGTGAAGTTTTCGCCATCGTCATTATATATTATATTATATTGGTTCCACTATTGCAAGTTTGAAAGATCAAAATCGCTTGTGGATGTCTGCTTATATACGTACAATTAGTATTCTTACCTGAATTCTATGTTTTACATAAACAAAAAAATGTTTTAACCCAGTATTCTGATTTCTGATGCTAAAATCTCTTAGGCTAGGCTATTATCCAAATTCAAGTTCAAGTCTAGATTAAAGCATGTAGCTAGGAAGTTAACTTTAAGACAAGATTTTGCCCCTTGTACGAGCGACCCCTTAGTAAGACTACATTGTTACGAAACATGGGAGCTAGATGATCATGAGTACATGTATAGACAAAATGGCATGATAATGTTGTGTCGAAAAACGCAAAATATTGTTGACTTTTTACATGACAATTCTTGATCAGTTTCCAGTTGCCAGTTATTACGAAAAACAATCTTCTGTTATAATTTGGTTTCCATTTCAAGGTTTCGTATAAAAGCATGCACAGAGGAGCTTATTCGGAGATTCAAAAAGTTTTCAGGGTCCTCTTCTGCCATCAAAAAATTAAATTCGCAAGAGCAAAGTGCGCACGAATTTTGCTAAATATCTAAATACGTCAACGTAAAATATTGTTGAAGGGCTCACTATTCAGCATGAGGTTGGGTTGAAGAAGTGGTCTTATTTTACTTCTTCCTGAGATAATATGCAAGGGAAGGGGGTTAAGGGATGGGTAACAAAATTTCCTTGGTGGACGGTACATGATGGTACGAAGGTGTGGATTTTGCAGAAATAACAATCAACATTTTTACGTCTTTGTTGTTATCTTCTCAAGAATGTGATGTGCGTGCTTTTACAAGACAACAATTATCCCACATTTGCCAATCGTTTGTCTTCATTTGAAAATTAGTAATGTAATGCAGAACTGATACATAATACATGCCTTTGTCTATGATATAACGTTTCATGAGGGCGAGCACACATTATAAGTTTCTTACATCGTGAAGGTCGTCACAAGCCACAAGATCTTCGAAAAGGAGCCTCTGCTGAGGCTTTTGATAAGTACGCAAACGTGCGTGCAAATTACTTGATTGAAAAGTCACTGATTTTTATTTTCCTGTTTTTTTTTGCAAATACCTGTTGAGGTGGTCCTTCATTTGGAATGAAATTACTAATCATACTTAAAACTTCGTATGCAATTATTTAGTAATTATCTATTTAAAGAAATACAATGTCCGTGTTTATGAAAGTTATTGAAAACACATCCACATTTTTTCAACCGATATGAAATCCTTTATTACAAAAATTATTCTTCATTTTATTTAATAATACTTTTTAATTTGACAAAATTGACATGCATTATGTTCGCGAGTTTGGATTGAAACGGCCACAACAATTGATAGTTTGTAAACTTAAATTGGTAGTAGTACTGACACATTCGTAGTTATATTAGTTAGCCTACATTGTAAGTTGTAAGCATTCCATATGTAGTATGTGGTGAACATTATGATAAAAAACCAAGTTGCTACTACGGTCAAGAACTTCATTTTTATTTCCCCATATTATTCTTTACTCTTGAAAGTTGGTTGAAACCTGATTATGCTTTTATGAATGCGTAAATCAAAGCTGATCTAATCAATGACATGAAGGTTTAGTGAATAGAAACCACAAAAGCGCGTAATAAACAATCAAGGTTTATAATAATATATATTTACTGTATACGAAGAAAGTCTTACATCATTTCAGCAGCTTACTACACAACTATTAAATGATTCTCAATTGGATCTTAAATCTTCATGAAAAAAATACTTCGCTACATACAGATCACAAGACTTGTCCATCAATTTTTAAAGCTAAATGACATAGACAACATTTTTATGTTAGTATAATTATTCGTAAGTATCTGAATGCTAACCTAAGTTGATTGACTAAAATTGAGCCAATGCCAATGTAACAATGCCTGCGTATATTAGATTCATTGGTATTGCTTATTCGGTAATTTTTTTTGTACAAAAATGTGAAGCATGATTGACAACATACATATTCAACACATATTAAAATGCAAAAAAGACGATGACTTTTTAATAATATTCATTCCTTCCTCTTGTTTTAACTCTGCGAGCAGTAGGTCTTCTAGTGGTTGTAGTTGTGGTGGTCTTGGCAGGTTCTTCATAACCGGAAGCGTCATAGTGGTAGTCGTAATGCTCATCTCCAGTGGCATCTTTGCTGTCATCGCGGTACTGGTAATGATAATCATCGTATCCGTGAGTTTTTGCCGCACCTGCATCACTAACTTTTTCACGTCGAGAAGTGGCAATTGGAACAGCATTGTTGGTGCTGTGTATGGCAGGCACTGAAGATTCGACATGAGCTGGGGATGGGGACAAGGGAGTAGCTGACGAGGATGGGGCAATCTGATTAGTTCTCTCGATCAAGTCATGTTCAGCGTGAGCTTGTTGGGAAAGATCGGAGTATTCTTGGATTCTTGCTGTTTGATTTTGCACATCAGATCCAGCTTTCAACATGTCGTTGATCATGGAAAACAACTGACCTTGCTCCTGTAAGCTCTTAAGAACGGTGAGAATGGCACCTTCAGGATTCTTCATGTCAACCGCTTGGGTTTCTCCGTATGCACCTTTTCCAACTCGTTCCTTGACTTGGTCAAGAGTCCTCTTGAGTCTTTGGAGGTTTTCAACTAGCTTAGCATGCTCTTGGTTCATACCCTCATCGATTTCCACGGGGTCCAAGTTATGATGTTCTTCTGCTTGGTGTACACTTCGTTGACCTTGGGGCAAAGCGAGTCCATTGGACAAGAATACTAGCAGCACAACACAATTAACCCAAACTTTTGCCATTTTTAACACAAATTAAAAATCAAAAGTTTCAAAAAAAATCACTCCAACCGAAAAACTGACAACTTTTGACAAGAGGGACAAATGATAAGCTAACTTATTTGTTGTGTGTGGTCCGAAGGAGATGTAAAGAATAAAAGGGAAATTTTGATGAATACCAGAAGTTGTTTGCTGCCACTTGGTTATGCTACGATTACAAAACAAATTAACTGTTCTGCTGGTCACCCCCAAAATAGATGTGAAACGGTTGGCTGATCTATAAAGGCTACCTAAAATAAAGGGCTCTTTTACAGTGTTAAAATGGTGTGATAAGCAATAAAAAATTACGCAATATACTTGTTTTATAAGCTACTCATATCATATAAGTCCCCTCCAAAACACATTTTTTTATTATGGGCGAACTCAAGTTGAAAAAATTATTCTTTGCACTGTCAAATTTACAATATTCATATTTTTTTTATTTTAGAACATAAAAGTTTTTCGTGCCCAGGCATCCGGCAAAATGTAGCATATGTGGTGCATTTTTGTTGGTTTGATTAACTTAATGATATTATTTTAAGGAAGGATATCATGCAATAAAATGCACTCAAGCAGGAGTGAATAACCTGTCTTAAATCTTTGACTTCATATGCGCCATCATGATAATAATGTTCACTCATAGATCAAACCATATTATGAAACAAAAAAAATTGTTTCGCTGTACCACTCATTGTTAGCAGTTAAATGCTACATGCAAACTTACTGACGTAACACATAAGAAATCAAAAGTAAATTAAAGATCCATTTCTTGCTACATTTTGTAGCTTAGCTTTTCGTGTAGACTAATGTTCTTTTATTGTCGTTAGCTCTATTACCTCTATAATAAATATATCGTGAATTCTTAGCAAATTGAGGAACAGAGACTAAAAAAAATGTTGAGATAATCAAAATCACATTTAATCTCAATTTTCATGTTGGAATAGTACTATGTGAAAATCACAAAATAATGTTTAGCGGCAATTGTACAGTACATTTACTTTATTACCAGGAATAAGTACTAACGGCCTAATAGTTAAAGTTGAAAACAATGTAATAAAAATTAGTGTGATTTATTTGCTGGCGCTGTTTAACCAAATAAATGGTAAAAAATATTACCGCATACAACAATTATTACTCAGTAAGGCAATGAGCGAGACGATCATTTTAACGATTTCATTTTTTATACTAATAGTTTAAACTAATATTTAATGTATGTTAGATATACTTTATAAAATACATGACTTTAGTAGATTTTTTCATCTAAACTAGAATTGTCTCGAATTGTGGGTTTTGTGCTATAAAACTCTCTATCATGTACGTGCAGACTGTTAAGAGAATAGTCAATTTTGAAGTAAATGATGTGTAAAATCTAAAACTACACGTGTCATATTATGGCAAGTGATCTGCTTAGCATATATTTGTCTATAGAGTAGCATTTTGATTTGTTTTATATAATTTATCAAGTTGATCTAATTACGTATGAAAAAATCTTAATCCAATAGCATCTTCCTGAAATTCGACTCTCTACATTTTACTTTACAGTAGCCAAAACGGTTGACGTGTTGAACTATTTTGCTAATATAATATTGTAGTGAACTAATTGTAAAAAAGCTATCCTACGTTTTTTTTATCATTTGCTTTTTTGAAGGATTCCGTCTCCATTCCATATTCCATGTCATTGGTCATGCAATTAACATTAGTTGCCCGTAGCCCGTTATTTGAATTTTTTCATGTAAGTTATATTAGAACTATCACACTTTGTGTAAACAATAATTATCAAATATTAAAATTTTACAAAATGAAATATATATGATATATTCTGCATTTATTCGTAAATGCCATCATTATGTGGCTGTTAATGTTAGGAAACGATCAATTAATATAATTTTATTGTTATTTGTGGTACACCTTGAGAGTAGGAAGTTAGAAGTGCGTACAATAAAAGGCATAGTTGAACCATCTGATGAAACATTTTTGGTTTTCTCTAACTTTTAATAATTTGAATCAAATAATTTCCTGTATAATTGTTGTATGTATACAAAAAAACGTATTCTTTCTACTATTATAACTAAACAAGTAGATTTTTCATGCCAAAAATAAATGTGCAAAAGAATTTACCTATAGACAATTTCTCGGCTATTGTTTTTTTACAAATCGCTTCCA
This sequence comes from Entomobrya nicoleti, assembly GCA_034695465.1. NCBI lineage: Eukaryota > Metazoa > Arthropoda > Collembola > Entomobryomorpha > Entomobryidae > Entomobrya > Entomobrya nicoleti. The sequence continues at coordinate 10,417 of JAQFZG010005297.1, forward strand.
ATGCATATGAAATATTGAAATATGTGTATAAAAATTACTTGCCAATGTCTAGACGCGTTTTTGTGTTTTTGAAACACTGATATGTATTCTGAATTCATTTAATTTTTAATGTTCTTTACCAACACAGTTTA
>JAQFZG010005298.1:0-10547 GCA_034695465.1 Entomobrya nicoleti
ATGCTCATTAGCCACATGAGTAGGTAGTCTAATTCTCTTGTCTGTCGTAAATCCACAAGTTTCACAACTCAAATCAAATTTCTTTTCGAGGGACACCTTTCTACAAGTTTTTTGAAATCTTTGCGATTTTAAGTGACCCTCGTGTAATTTTTTGGAGTGGGTGAACATGTGACCACAGTAGTCAAAGTTGGGACATTTCACAACATACTCAGCTGAACCCTCCAAGTGATTAGTTAAATGTTGCAAAATATCTACGAGCTTGACAGGCTCATCACAAAAGTCACACATTTGACCGTTCTCCATTTTACTTCGCAGTTCTCTGAATTTGTATTGGAATTCTGGATGGATTGTTTTGCTTTTGCTTTGGTGGCAGTAGCGAGCTGTGTGAGATGGAAAGCTTCGGCCACAACTGCAAGGGAATTTGTTTTGGGAGGGGTCATCCTTGATTCGTCCCAGTTTAATCATTAGTTTGAGATGGCATTGCTTTTGATGGATTAACAGAGATTCCTTGCTGCCCAACTTCCGGTTACATGCCTCCAGATCACAACTGAATATTTTCAGAGAAGATGATGATGACTTTGCTAACTGTTCCTTTTTTAATTGTTCAAGATTTCTTAATTGTTGTGCTGGAGTTGGATGACAACTTTTCCGATGTTTTCGAAGTCCCGACATAGATTTGAATTTCCGACCACAAACTTTCACGTCACAACTGATGGATATGTTATCAGAAGAGTTGGCATTTGATGATCCAGATGTACTTGGAATTTCCAATGGATCCTTTCCGGGGGTCGTCGTGGTCACCACATTTAATTTATCTTCTATCGTCACTGCTTCTTCATCTTCACTGGAGTACTCTTCATCATATTCATAATCATCGTTGGCGTTGTCATCTTCCTCAGATTTAATGTAGTCAGGGTCATCATCCTCCCAAGCCCAGTTTGAGTCATCCTCCTCCTCCTCGTCCTCCTCCACCGCACTTCCATCTTCAATGGCACCTCGTTCAGCGTCATCGTCATCATCGTCAGCCTCCAAACTCAATGCTTCATTGTCCCATTCCATCGTTGCTTCGGTGTCAGCTGGATCAGATTTCACAGCTAATTAACAAAAATAAAAATTTAATCAAATTTGTCTGTCTTAATTTATTTATTTTTAGTTGAAAAAAGCTCAAATTATTTACCAGCAGTCAATTGAGAAGGAAAGGATTTTTTTGAATTTTCTTGCAAGTCTTCCGGAACAGGTAGCTGCTCATCCCACGACAATGATGAATCTGCTTCCTTGACCTGCATCACATCTGCATCAGCCTTATCTTCAATAGGTTGACCTTCATCTTGACACTGACCAGATATATGGACAAACTGCAAAGTAGACTGAACCTCGTTTTCCAACATTCCATTTTCCCGTAAATACTTCTCGAACTCTTTTAACCTTCCCCCTCCATTTTTTCTGGACTGGACCAAAAGTATTTCTACTTCTCGAACCTGTTGCCTCACAGCTTTCATCAGATTCTCCACGGCGACCACCTTTCCACCACAAAGTTGACAAAGTGTGGGTGTCACAGAAAAATAGGTGGTTGCCCCTTCTCCTACACTGTTTACCGCTGTCGTTAAGGAGATTCCACCTCCCCCAGCCAGACCACCAGTTTCACTACTGTTTCCACTATTCTGATGACCTTTGTTCTTTAAAATTGTCCAAAATTCGTTGAAAGTTCTTGAAAATTTTTGGACATCCGGCTCTCCCTCATTAAACTTTTCCACCCCTTTACCCTCATCATCATTTTCACCGTCACGAACTTTTCTCAAGCAGATGACGCAGTGGCCCATTAAACTAACTTTAAAACTTGGATCCATTTTTTGAAAAAGATAATTTAGCAAAAAATATTAAAAATCAATTAATTATGTCACTAAACTAATAAACAAACCACTTAATAGATAGAACAGTGAACAGAGATATAAAATCTGAAAGCAAAAATGTAAATTCTTTCACTTTCACTACAGTAATTTGACAAACCATTACCATTACATTTAAATGAATTGGTGGATGACAGCTGACCGACCGAATACCGTCGTCAAGATCAAATGAATGCATGCTTTATATACTTGTAAAACAGCTGATCAAGTAAACATTGTAATCTGCATACACATGTATGTACGTCACTATGATGTCGGTCAGTATTATATTGAAAACTAAACAGGTGTTTAAATTAATTTGTATTAATTTGTAATTATGTTCAATTCAACTAATTAGATTTTTCCCACCATAAATATGGATCCCAGTTTAAAAGTTAGTTTAATGAATCACTGTGTTATCTGCTTAAAGAAAGTTGATGACGATGGTGAAGGTGAAACTAAAGATAAGTTTGAATTTGCGGATTCACCATCATTATTGGCGACATTCAACGAGTTTTGGAGGATTTTAAAGGGGCAGCCGAATAATGGGAGTAGTGGAGTTAGTGGGATCTCTTTAACAACTGCAATGAAGGCACAAGGGCAAGGTGCTGGTGGCGATTGTGGTTCAAGTTCAATGAACTATTTTTCTCAACCACCCACACTTTGTACACTTTGTGGGGGAAAGGTTATCAATGTGTATGCTCTGCTAAAGGCCGTGAGGCAACAAGTTCGAGAAGCTCAACTACTTTGGAGTGGTTGCAGGAAGAAGGAGGGCAGAAGGTTTAAAGAGTTCGAAAAACATTTAGTGGGAAATGGGTTGGGAAAGGGGGAGATTCGGTCGGCTTTGCAGTTTTTGGGAATCTCAGCTCAAGATCAAAGTCAACCTAATCAAAATAAGGATAACTCAGATAAGTTACGACAGGTGGCAGTAGTAAGGCTAGAAAGGTTACAGATTAAACAAGAACCACCTGAAGAGAAGATCATCCAAGATGAAGAACTACCTTTACAATTAACCGCTGGTAATTTTTTTTTTTAATTTAAAAATAAACATCCTGATCGATTTTCTTAAAGAAATGAAATTTATTTGAATTGATAATTAAATGAAATGGCTTTTTCTATATTTTAGTTGCTGGTTTCTGTGAGCAACCAATGGAATTTGATGAAGACAGTCGTAACTTGTTGGATAATGACTGCGATGACCAAGAAGATGAGCCGAAGCCGAAGTATAGTTATTTAGAACGAGATCCCTTGTGTCTGGACGAACAGCCGTTGGATAAGGAGCTAGAACGTAAAAAGAGGAAAGCTGAAAGAGACAAGCAACGTCGAGCTGCGTTTAAAGAAGGGGGGCCCTTAACTGCAGAAGAGCAAAAGAAACGGGAAGAAGCGAAAAGGAGAAAAGCTGAAAGCGACAGGAAACGTCGAGCTGCGTTTAAGGAACGGGTGCTCTTATCTGCAGAAGCGAAAAAGAAATGGGAAGAAGTCAAAAAGAAAAAGGCGGAAATGGAAAAGGTTCGAAGAGCCAGACTAAAGGAACAAAGTGAAAAGGCCCGGCGCTTGACTCCGGAACAGCTGCTGGAGAGGAATCAAGAACGAAGGAGAAAGGAAACTGAAAGGAAAAAGGAATATCGAGCGAGGATGAAGAAAACTCGGACCTTATCTGAGGAAGAGGAAAACAAAGAGGAAGAAGAGAAAAGTCAAGATGCGGAAAGGAAAAGGGTTCGAAGAGCAGCAGCAGCTCAAAAAGAAAAGGACACTTCCGCCGAAGAAGAAGAAGAAGAAGAAGAAGAGGAGGAAAATGACATTGGTGACAGTGACTCAGATTGGGGGGGAATGGATGATGGGCAAGATGATGGTTCAAATCACAGTGGTTCAGAAGTTGAGGATAATGATGACCAAGATAAACCAGTTGATAAGCTAAAAGAAGAGGAGGATAAGGAGGAAGGGGAGAAAAACATAAAAAGAGGACGTGGACGTCGGAAAGGGGAAGGAAACGGAAGAAAGCCGTCATCTGAGGAAGTCCGTCGAAGAAAAAATGAAATGGCGAGATTTAGACGATTAGAGAAAAAAGTGAAAATGCAACTGGGTCCCTTAACTCCACAACAGATAGAGGAACAAGTGCAACTGAGAGAAAAGTTTAGACGAGCAAGACAGCCAGTTAAATATGACGAAGATGGGAAACCAGTTTACACAGAGAAGCAGTTGGAACGACGAAGGCGAGAACGTGAAAGAGTGAAGCGGTTTATGCAACGAAAAAAAGAAAAAGAAATGGCTCAAGGCCTTACTCCAGAACAATTAGAGAAAAGGGAAGAGAAGAAAAGGATAAATGCGGAGAAGGCCAGGTTTCGAAGAATAGAAAAGCAACTTTTAGGATTTACTCCGGAGGAGATAAGAAAACATGACGAGTATAATGCGAGGAGGAAAGAGACACAGAGAATTCAAAGGGAGAAGTTAAGGGCGGAAAGAGGGCCAGTTCCAAGGAAAATTGATTGGAGGACTTTGGCCAAGATGGCAGTTGCGGATGTGGAACCTTTAGAAATACTTGTGTCACTCAGAAAACCAGTTGGTCAGCAGGAGAAGAGGAATTAAATTAAATGTGAAATTTAAAATGTAACTAATTAACTATTAATTTTTGAATAATTTTTTATTGTATATTTTTTCAGTACAAATTTAAAAATATTAAATACATTTAATTAAATCTTATCAGTGTTTATTTTACTGCGCCTTCCTTTTCCTAATCTGCTTCATAGGCCCATTCGGCTTAAACCCAGCCCCCTTCTCCTCATGACCCACCTCATGTCTTCTGAGCACCTCCTTAAATCTGAATCTCTGTCCACAAATTTCACAAGAAAACGGCCGCTCCCCCGTATGTATCATCTTGTGCTTTTTTAATGTCGTACTCGCCGTAAATGCCTCCCCACACTCGTCACACACCCACGGCCTCAATCCCAAATGAACTGAATCCCGATGAGTCTTCAAACCCTGAGGAAACGCAAATCCCTTTCCACAATCCTCACAAACGTGCTTCTTCTCTCCCCCATGCATATTTAACGTGTGACCCTTCAAACTCTTTTTAGAATTAAAAATCCTCCCACATCCCTCCGTCTCGCACCTCCACTCCTTCTGAGTCACCACCCCCGCATGTTCCTTCCTATGCTTTGAGAACCTATGCTTGTCATGAAAAGCCTCCCCACAAATGTCACAAGTAAACGGCTCCGCCCCATGCACCTTAATCTTATGACTAAGCATAGCCGTTTGTGTTGTATATGTCGTCTCCTCAAAGCACAGCTCACACTTCAAAATCTTTTTCTTCACGTCCTGTGGTAGCACCGCCCCCGTCTCCTCATCATGCTTGTGCCTCCCCAAGTCATTTTTCCTCCAAACCATAACATCACACTTGTCACACTTGTATCTCTTTGGACAAAGCTGATGTTCCCCAAAATAGTGCTCCCTAAAATCACTGTACTTCAAGTACTTCACTGGCTTATCATCCCCACAAATGTCACAAGTCAGCCCAGCAAATCGATGATCCCATAAGTGCTCCACCATCTCATCTCGCCCCGAAAACTTCATTTCACACTGCCCACATCCAATCACCTCCCCCACCCCATGCTTCCCCTTTAAATGCTCCTCCATCCCCCCAATCTCCACCCCCTCCCCACACTTGTCACAATTCTGCTTCGTTATCTTCTTATTCTGATGTACGTGCAGGTGACACTTAACACTTTGCTTTAAACAAAACATTTTCCCACACCCGCTTATCGGACATTTAATCTTCTTCTCTCGAGCATCCCTCTCGTGCTGATCCGTCAAATGGGTTCTTAGCACCTGCGCATTAGTCCCAGTAAATCCACAAGCCTCACAAGTCAGTCCACTTTTCATCTCCCTCCCAATTTCCTTGCAATTCTTTCCCTTCCCTTTTATAAAATGGTACATCATTTCCCTCATATTTGAAAACATATAGCGGCACTCCCTACTATTGGGACACTTGATTACATACTCTGAGCCCACGTGAACTTTTAAATGTTTAAATATTTTGGAAAACTCCACCATCTCACCACACATGTCACACTGTTGCCCCCTCCCACTTAAAATCAAACTTGAAGCTATCCTCGGCTTGAACTCGGGATGAAGATTCTTCTGTCTTCTTTGATGATCATATCGACGGACCTCGGTTGGAAAGGAACGGCCACAACTGCAAGGAAATTTCTGGGAATTTGGGTCACGGTGAGTTTTCTCTTTGTGGTTGGTATAACCGTATTTTGTGGCAAATGTTCTACCGCAATTTGGAAATTCACAAATTATATTTTTCTCTTTGTCTGGAGGTGGGGGTCGATGATACTTGGATTTATGGGCTTCAAGTGCAGGGCAATTAGTGAAAAGTTTGTCGCAATTTCCATAGGGACATTTATAAGTGGTTAAAGCGAGTGGATCAGGAGGATTTGTGGTGACTCCAATTCGAATTCCAGAACTTGTTGAAGGGACCTCCATATCTTCTAAAGGCATCTCCTCTTCCTCCTCATCATTAGTCTCCTCTTCGTCCTCATCATCCTCTTGTTCTGATTTAATGTAGTCCGGATCATCATCATCCCCCCATCCCCAATTCGAGTCATCCACTTCGTTAGTGTCATCGTCTAAAAATTTGCTAATGTCTTCGTCACATTCCATTGATTCATCACCAACAGCAGCAGCTAAAATAAAAAACAAGATTTAATTTTAATTAATTAATTACCCATTTTAATTTTTTCAAGAAAATGTGGAATATATTTTTTTACCATCAGCAGTTAATTCTGAATCGGCTTGGGAGCCAACCATCGGTTCCGGTGCAGGTTCTTGACAATGCCATGAAAATGATGAATCTTCTTCCTTGACCTGCATCTCATCTGAATCAGCCTTATTTTCAATAGGTTGACCTTGGTCTTGGCCTTGACACTGACCAGAGATATTGACAAACTGCAAAGTAGACTGAATCACCACTTCCAACATTCCATTTTCCCGTAAATACTTCTCGAACTCTTTTAACCTTCCCCCTCCCTTCCTCCTTGACTTGACCAAAAGCATTTCTACTTCTCGAACTTGTTGCCTCACAGCCTTCATCAGATTCTCTACTGCGACCACCTTTCCACCACAAAGTTGACATAGTGTGGGTGCCACAGAAAAATAGGTGGTTGCCCCTTGTCCTACACTGCTTATTGCTGTCGTTAAGGAGATTCCCCCTCCCCCAGCAACACCACTACTGTTTCCACTGTTGTCCTGATGCCCTTTAGCCTTTAAAATTGTCCAAAATTCGTTAAAAGTTCTTGAAAACTTTTGGGAATCCCCCTCCTCCACATTAAACTTTTCCACCCCTTTACCATCATCATCATTATCACCGTCACGAACTTTCCTCAAGCAGATGACACAGTGATCCATTAAATTAACTTTTAAACTTGGATCCATTTTTGAAAGAAGATAATTTAGCACAGGAAAAATATCAAAATCAATTAATTATTTCACTAATAAACTAACCACTTAATAAACAGTAATGCGTTTGATTAAATTCAAAAGTCAATTGATAGGATAAGTGCGGATAAGTGAGTGACTAGTTTGTAAAGCACAGCTGATGAGCTGATCAGAAAAAAAACATGAAAGATTCAAGATACACAATACACATGGTAAATAGTACTGTCAATGTACATGAAAGAAAATATAGTTCTGCTAGATGCCGCAACCCGTACGTAACAACCCAATAAAACTTTTTCACTGTCCCTTCCTTTTTCTAATCTGCTTCATCGGTCCATTAGGTTTAAAATCCGACCCTTTCTTCTCATGACTTTTAATATGCCTTCCAAGCACCTCCTTTTGCCTAAATCTCTGCCCACAAATGTCACACCCAAACGGTCGCTCCCCGGTATGAATCAACTTGTGCCTTTTCAATCTCGAACTGTCAGTAAATCTCTCCCCACACTGTTCGCAGACACACGGTCTTAGTTTCAAATGAACTGAATCCCGATGAGCCCTCAAACCAGAACGAAGACTATATCCCTTTCCACAATCCTCACAAACAAATTGTTTCACTGCTCCATGTCCACCCGCGATGTGAAGCTTCCAATGCCTTTTCGACTTTAAAATCTTCCCACATCCCTCCGCCTCACATTTCCACTCCTTCTGAAACTCCATCCCCGCATGCTCCTTTGTATGTCTTGTAAATTTGGTCTTGTTATGAAACGTCTCCCCACAAATGTCGCATTTAAAAGGATCCGCTCCATGCACCCTAACATTATGGCTTATCAAATTAATTCCCGTTGTAAAAGAAACATTGCAGATTTCACACACATATCTTCTATTTTTAATCGTCTTCATCTTATCTTCCGATGATGGGCCTTGGTTATCATCCGCCTCCGCCTTGTGATTATCCATCTTGTGCTTATACAGCTCCGAATATCTCCAAAAACCCCTATTCTCACATTCCCCACAATTGTGTTTCTTCGGACAAAGCTTGTGCACCCCAAAATAGTGATCCCGGAAGTCCGAGTATTTCAAGTACTTAACTGGCTTATCATCCACACAAATGTCACAATATAAGCCGCTATCCCTATGCTCCCATAAATGCTCCACGAGCTCCTCCCTCCCCGAAAACTTGAGTGGACACTGCTTACATCCAAATATCTCCAGAATTCCATGCTTATCTTTTAAATGTGCTTCCATATCCTCCAGTTTGATATCCTCTCCACACTTATCACAATTTTGATTGGTTATCCGTCGAGATCGATGAGCATGCAAATGGAAATAAATGCTTTGCTTCACAGCGAACATTTTATCACAGCCGCTTATCGGACATTTTAAATTCTTCGGCAAAGATCCCCTCTCATGCTCATTAGCCACATGAACAGGAAGACTTATCCTTCGATCTGTAGTGTATCCACATGTTTCACAAATAAAACCAAATTTCCTCTCGTCGCAAATTGTCTTACAATTCATAGATCTCTTGAGCTTTAAATGGTCGAAAATAACTTTGGAATGAGTGAAGGCGTGACCACATTCCTTAAAATTGGGACACTTCACCACAAACTCTGCTCCAACATGATTTGCCAAATGTTCCAAAATGTTTGACAACTTTACTGGCTCCCCACAAAAGTCACAGAGTTGAGCCCCAATCATGAGGCTTCTTGTTTCACGCAATTTGAACTCAAAATCGGGATGGGTAGTTTTATTTCTGCTTTGATGAGTGTACAGTTTTCGATGAGTTGAGAATCGTCGACCACAACTGCAAATATGCTTGTTTTGAGGATCCAGCATTCCAATTTCAATCATTAATTGAGAGTGGCATGATATCTTATGTCTGTAGAGGGATTCCCTGCTGGGTAAGGTTCGGGTGCAGCCTTCCAACTCACAAGTAAACATTGCTGGGGATGGGGAGGAGGAGGAGTTTCCAACTCTTAGTGCCTTTCCTAGTTCCCAAAGAGATGAGGAAGAGTGGCAATTTTTCTTGTGTCTGTAAAGTGTGGATGCACTGGAGAATTTGAGGGTACATCCTTTCACGTCGCAACTGATGTCTTTTGAGGATGGCCCTAAAGATTTTGTGGAATTTTGAGCGGAAGAAGATGGAATTTCAAGTGGATCTTTTGGAACAATTGGAACATTTTGATTTCCCACTAGTGTCAATGGTTCTTCGTCTAGTTCTTCTTCACTTGTCAAGTCTTCATCCTCCTCATTGCTGTCCTCTTGTTCAGATTTAATGTAGTCGGGGTCATCGTTATCATCCCATTGCCAATTTGAGTCGTCCTCTTCAGTATCAGCATCCTCCTCCATGGCGTCATCATCAGCGGCACCTTCACCTTGATCATCATCCAAGCTATTTGGTAAATCTTCATCACATTCCATCTCGATTTCATCTTCTTTCGTTGGGTCCGAATCAGTCTTAATTGCTATAATGAAGTAAAAAATATTTCGTTTAATTTACATAATATAAAAATCATTTTGTAATAAATGTTGACTTAAATACATTTAATTTTATTATTTGGATTACTACATGAGTTAGAAACTTGTGCATCTAATGGTAATGTAACTGATTGCTTCTGGCGTTGGGAGGAACAACCTGCTGAGTCTTGCCAGTTCCACTCTTCTTCTTCCTCCTTTACTTCAATTTCAATGTCTGCAATTAAAGCCTCGGATGATTCCGATTCATCTTTTAAAATTAACAAACAAAAGTTTTAACTTAAACATGTTGAATATTAATTAACCTAGTGTAGGTGTAGTTATAAGATACTAATTACTCATATTCTCGTTTTTACCTTGAAGAGGTTTCTCGAACTTGTCACGCCTCCTTTTAGACTCCTCCCAAAGCATCCGAATTTCTCGAACCTGTTGCCTCACAGCCTTCATCAGATTCTCGACAGCCACAACCTTTTCTCTGCACAGTTGACAAAATGTAGGTGCCTCAGAAAATGTTACCTTTGACCCTAACCCATCAGTAATCACAGTTTCCAAGGAGATTACATCATCATCATCACCAGAACCACAGCTGTTTCCTCTCCCTCCATTCTTTTTATTTTCCAAAATCGCCCAAATTCCATTGAAAGTTCTCAGAAATCCTGGACTCCTCATCACCGACCTTGCTCCAACTTCCGGTGAATCCTCACTTTGGTCATTAGCCTCTTGTTCTCCATTTTTGCGGTGGTCGTC
>JAQFZG010005299.1:0-10545 GCA_034695465.1 Entomobrya nicoleti
GCACATGTTTTCAATGAGACACTCGGAGAGTCAGGATTTGCTTTTGAATAATTGTCGACTCCAACTTCCCTACAATCGAGAAGTAACCTTGTTGAGTGGAAGTGTGGTTCCTCTTTTGTTGGCGTCTGGAAATCTGTATTTTGAAAATATGGAGGAACAAAGGTCATATTCCAAATTTCTGGGATTAGTACCAAAGCCATGGTCAAAACAGGATCGGGAAGACTTTAAAAATAGAAAAATCTCGAAAAATGGATTTCGCAAGCGAGGTGACACACAAGAAGGATTTCAACGAGATCCAACACAAATTGTGAAGAAAATTGTGGTGAGTCGACATGGAGTGGAGAGTGAGGCGTCACATTTGATGTGTCTTATAAACGAAAAATGGTTTGTTGAACTGAAAATTTAAATGGTGCACACAAATTAATTAATTAATATAATAAATGAAGACAAAACACATTTGAACACTCATATATATTTTTTAATTGTGAGCATGAATACAACTGCATATAATAATTACAAGCATTGAAAATTTATGGACAGTTATTTAAAAATATTTGCATCTACTAAACTAACAATTATATACTATTAAATATACTAATTTAAAAAAAAAGGCAAATTAACAAATATATTCGGAAATAAAATGAACATAAAAAGAAATCGGAAGGACAAATAAGTATGCGATAAATATTTTTAATTAATTAAGGCACCTGTTTAGTCTTAAAAATCAAGTGTAATTCAGCCTTGAACAAGCTCATAATGAAGATGCAAATCTTTCAAGTATTTTTCGTCCAACTTCTTTCCCTTTGCTTTCCCCTCATCCAAATACAAGCCATCTCCCCACAACTCCAAATCAACCTGCCCCTCAAATTTATTCAGTCTCTCGAATCCCCCAGCCCCACCCAAAATCTCATTCAGTCGAAACTTCCAAATTGTGAAAGGGCTGAGTAGATAGTCGCCTTGACTTTCACTTTTCTCATAAGTGCTGTTTTTAGTTGCCCCATCAAAGCTATAGCAGTACTCATTCTTACTCCCACGCATCACAAAGCATTGGTCAAATACTTTGTAGTAAGATATCCCGCTGTGCACCATGGTAACCTTAAAATCTTTCATAATTTTGTTAAGCTCCTCCTCCTGCTTCCTCGACATTATTCCATGTCTGGGTCTGATTTTCAGCTTAACTGTTTTAAATTTCACAGCTCCCATTTTCCTTTTAATTAATTCCTCTGCTTTCATCAAATCTGCTCGGAGCTCCACCTCCTCACCTCTCAAAAACCTTTGTATCGTGTTACCCCATTCCTCAAATGTCCAAGCGTAAAACGAAGGACAAGCTGAAGATCTACTGGAAAACATTCCACGGAAAACTACATCATCGAAATCCATCTTCGTACTTCTGTAACGAAGCAAGTGACCATGAATGGTGTCAAAATGAGCTTTGTATTCTGCTGCTAGCTTTTCCAAATGATTTTCAAGGTTAACAAAGCCATTGGTCAAGTCCATCTCAAAATTCAGGGAAGGAATGGGGCATCGATTGGCAAATGGGAAGATCCACTGCTTGAATGCATGGACAGCTTGATTATAATCCAAAACGAATGTATTGGCTTTCAACAGATAACCAATCTTGTCCACAGTTTCCTGCAGCTCAACAGAATCTTGATCGTTACTGTTTATTTTTATTCCTGCCAAAGCACTGGAAAATAATTTGGACTCTTCATAGCTGTCCATCATGTCATAAAGGTCGATAAGAAGGGACAAGCCTTCTTCCATCTGTTGAACTGCTTGCATTAGATTCTTCTTTGACTCAAGCCCATTAAAAAAGTTGGCCAAGTTTTCCTTCAGTTTTCTGAGTGTTATTTGGATTCGCAATTTATCAAATTTTCGAGATGCCGAAGAGCCATTCTTGTCAGGAACAATGTTATCTTGTACAGTCCCAAAAACAGCATTTATTAACGGCACGATATTCTGAAATATTGCTGCTTTCTTTTGTTGAACACTTTGGAGTTGACTTTGTGCGATTGGGATAGGTTCAGTGGGTGGTGGTCTCTTTGTGGGGAATTTCTGTAGCGTTGAGTTACAGTTTGTTAACGCCATCTCAACCAAAAGATGCTTTATATTTTCAATCAACTCAGATGACAATTCAATGTCGTTTGTTGATTTCCCTTCTAACATTTCATGAAGAAAGTTTAGAATCTCTGCTTTGTTCTTCTCCATCTTCGTAATCGCGTTCTCTAATTCCTCACCAAGGGCTACATTTTTCAGTCTCATTAAATTTAGTGAAAGTTGAAAGTGTGTCAGTTGAGCTTGCCATGCTTCCAAACTGGGTCGAATCTTGATTATTTTTGAACGTACATGATTGTCACAATCATTTCCATGAGCTTCCACAAATCTGTTGACTAGTTCCCATTCCTTGCGCATTCTTGTCATTTTATCTTCCATCGTTCCATGGAAATCATGTAAGCAAGCCGGAAGTTGAATGCTGGGTTGCTGACGATTTTCAGGCGTGTTGTCATCATCAATTCCAAGCAAGCTTTTAAATCCAGCAATACCCGATAAAGCCATGGCAGCAAACGGTGAGTAATTAATCCGTTGAGCTATTTTAATCCCAGTTTCCAAGACTGTGATTACAGTTTTTGTTATTTCCCAAAATTGAATAGTTGAAGAGGCCAAAGCAGCAGCATCACATCGCCTTCTTAAGTCCACTTCCACCATCCTTCCATAAGACTCCACTTCTCCGGCACAACAGTTCATTTCCTCTTGAATTTCTCGTTTTGCTTGAGCAATGGACGGAAGTACAGTCCGAGAAATGAACTCTTGTGTGTCATCACACTTGGCTTTTAAATGATCATGATAAGTTTTCAGCGCCTCACGTCTATTCACCTCCACGTTTGACTCCTTCAGTCTGTTTATTGTATCTTTGATAATATCAAAATACCCCAAAATATTAATTACTTGTGCACCAGTAGCACCTCCATGTTGACCTTGGTGCTCCTTCAATACGTGCACTTTACTGATGGATTGTGCATAAAGTAATCTAATGACATGTTCGATATCATCCTTCCCTGGAAGCTGCTCTGAAGATATTATTAAATGAGGAACACTGCGGTGAAGTCTGTTTTGAAATACTTCATGATCTCGAATCATTGAGTCTGGATCATACAAGTTTGTTGATGTAAGTTCCAACTGAAGCAGGTCTTCTGTCAAGGTTTTAACGGTCACATGCTCAAACTCCAACTTTAAGTCGATTTTCTCCAAAAACTGCCTTGTCCCATAATTACTTTGATTTATATAAAATTTTCGTAGTTCTGAAATGACAGTTGCCTTCGAATCCGGTTTAGATTTTCTTGGCGGAGGTAATACCTGATTTGTTGAGTTAGCTCCATCCCTCCCCGGTTTGCCATGAGGAGCACGGGTATTACTAGTCACTTTCTTATCGTCTTTAACGAACCATATCCATCCCTTAACCCTCTCAATCCCATCCCCGCTTTTGCCACCCAATCCCCCATTTCCTCCTTTCCCATCACTTCCACGTTCTCCATCTTCTGTAAAAACTTGAACGATTCCATCCTGCTTTTCTAAGACGACAACCTCAACAGAACCTCCATGACCAGGATATCCACCCACCCCGCCATCACCTCCATTTCCTCCAGATGATCCTGGTTCCCCCTCCCTCACAGTTTGCTGATCACTCAATTCGCTTGCTTGAGCATTTCTTCCTGGAGCCCCACCACAGCCATTGCCACCATCTTGCCCATCACCTCCATCTCCACCTTGCACGTTTACCGTCAGCATTTCTGAATTTACTATTTCTTCGCAAATCAAATATAAGTGACCCCCATTACCTCCTGCTTTTCCTGGTAATCCAGTCCGACCATCATGACCCAACCCTGTTGCTAAATAAGAGTAGAAATTGTTTATGCCTGGATTCCCATTCAAATGGATAAGCCTGCGTCCAATGATATCTATGCTTGGTGAAATTAATGTGATCTCCAGCTCTCTTCCAAGTCCATCGTTGAAATCCTTATCCACAAAAATTCGTTTCGTTGCAAAAACATGAATCTCCTTCAAGTCACTTTTGCATATGGCTACATCATTGTGAACAAAGTCAGAGAATTTTACGAAATTTCCTTTGATTTGAAGAACATTGTTGGAAATTAGCTCAACTTTGGTAACCTCCTGATGTGAAAATCGGACTATTTCTTTGGCAAGCGATAAATAGATGGCAGGGAATTTAGTTGGCATATGTTTCCCTTTGAGCTTAATGTCATGGAGACTGCTTGGTGAATTCTGACCATCGCCTATTATACTGAGAAGAAGACCTTCACTCAGTGATGCATTGTCTGTGAATGTTTCTGGGTTACTTTGAGAATTGTAGGAAGAAAGGCTTTCTTTCATGTTCATTAAAATGGTAAACATTTTTTTCAATCCAGTCAATCTTTCCATTAGTATTGTGCGCATGCTTGTAGTGAAGAGGTCTTTTAAAATATCAGCCCTCACATTTTCCCGTTGAATTGACTCCAAAAATGTCTCAAGGTTCCCCAATCCCTTTCCTATTTCCGCTTTCTGAAGTAAACCCAAATTCCGATTAAGAAACAACTCGGAAATATATTCCAATTCTATTAAAAGTGTTCCACATGTCAACAGCCTAATCCCATTCTGTCGTTCTTCCAAACTTTCCAAGAAAGGATTGATTTTGTTCAGTTTTTCAGGTAAACTTTCCATGTCTAAGCCAGTGCAAATTTGCTCTTTTTCAAATGTGACGATAACATGATTAAAAAAGGCATCCAGTTCTTTTTCGATCTCTTGAACCACCTCACTGCATGTTATCATGTTACATTTGACCTCATTCACGTGGTCCCTTAATTTTTTGGAGATGCTGGAAGCGGAATGATTTCCACATGAGATGTACTGATGCTCCGCTAATTGTAATGCTTGTTCCACTGATTTGTGCTGATTCTCCAACTCGTGGACAACATCTCTCAGAAAATCAGTCAGGATGAGTTCATATCCAGGCCAGTTGCATAAGTTTTGATACACAGTCATCTGAAGGGATGAGCTTGTCTCTGGTTCCAGGATTTCCAGTAGTTCTTCAGCCTTGCAAAGCATTTCGATCGCATGTTGCCTTGATTTCGCTTGGACTAAATTTTGTGGAAGGATTTTGTTTTGGTAAAAGTCAATCAGACTTTGAGAAATAGCTTGATAAGCACTTTGAAGAATGGTACAGATTTCCTGCCTTTCAGTTTGAAGGTCAGCAGCCAATTTTGGAAATAATTTCTTTTTGAGTTTATCGTGAAATATTTTGCACTCCTTCTTCAAATTGACTTGATATTTTAGCTGCTCAATGTCAATATCCAAAACGTTCGAGACTTCCGTGATGGATTTAAGCTGCATAAAATATGTTGAAAGCTTTTCTTGAAGATCAATGTCAAGTGGGTAAGCCAATATGCTTATCAGTTCCATGAATTCTTCATATGAACTGGAAGAAATGGTGAATTCAATTGCATCTCTTAATCTCTCAACTAGTTTTGCGTAGGATTGCTGTTTTGGAAGACAGGTTGCTTCGAAAGAATACTGTTTCAGTACAGAATTCAAAGTGGAAGCAATTAGCTGATTAATCAGGTAAATTGACTGGTTGTGTAAACGACTAGAAATGCCAGTGAAATGCTGTCCATCATGAACTTTTTTTAAAGTTGAAAGAAAATCTTTTCCAGAAATTTTGTTGGAAACGCGTAAATATTGTTGATGGAATTTAACGATTTTGTTACCCGGTGGCGACTTTAAATTAACCAAACTCTTGACCGTTCCATCCCAATGGTATTTTTGTTCTTGCTGGAGTATCAGGAAGTTGATGTCTCTTCTTATGATTAATTTGAGGAAAGTCAAATAGAGTTTTAGTTCTGGAGAGGGGTCTTCCGTAAAAAGGTTATTTCGAATGACTTGGATCTGACCAATGAAGGCGTTACGAAGTTCTTGAAAGTTTTTCCTACTTGGTTTACTTTCTACATGTTGGACTACCACCAAACCGAAGCTCATTTTAAGGTGGGACATTTCATTGAGGAGATGTATGGCTGGACATGAAAATATTGTTGATGACCAGTTGCTCTGGGTGTCTGAATCTGCTGGGGTCATCAACTTATTGTAGGGAACAAAGATAAGCACCTTCACATATTTTACTTTTTCCAGGTATTTGTCGAGAATGACTAGAGATGCAAATGTAGAATCCGTTGAGGAACCGAATTTTATTCCTGAGCAGTCTAGATACGAACATGGCTTTGGATCAAGAAAACTCTTTCCTCCAGCATTTTCAGATGATGTTGGAGTTACCTCCAAAAGCGGGAGTAGTGAAGGTGGTAAACCTCGTTCACGTTTTGCTCCAACGGTGAAAGTGAGCACAAGTTCATCATGCTTTACATCTTGATTCCATTCTTTCTCTATTGTCTGGAGAAGATTGTCAGCGTGCTTGTCAAACGATGGCTTATTGTAAACGTTTGCCATTTTTTGTTTAATTTTTGCTGTGATTTTTCCCCGGTTTCTTTTACAAGTTGTTGGCTTTTATCTTAAAATATTAAACAAATCATGTCTTCAATTTAGTATCATAATTAAACAAGGTAAAATATTGCAATTTTAGATACGTATGATTTTGTAAGAAAAGAAATTTCCAATTCCAACTTACTTTCCCTAATAACCGAATATTTTGTAATAATGTCATCTCTGCACTTGCACTGATTGTGAGACTGTACCAGACGATACGGTAGTGTTACTTTATTTGACAAATTCGTTATTTAAGTAGTTTGGTTAATTGTTCTAAAATATAATATTGTGTAATTTTAAGAGTATGAATGAACATGGATTGGTATATTTTTGAGATACAAAATAATATCAAGTATCGTGTAAGTTACACTTGAACTGAAAAACGTAACGTTTCGTTTTGCATCTCAAAGAGAAGTTTGTTCGGTGTGTACTGTACGACCATATGATATTTAGGATGATACCGATCTGGATCAGCATTCACTGCACCGTTGTACTGTTGTCTGCTATAAAAGAATAAGAATGTGGTTGATTTTCGCAAACCTTTTTTCTCATAGATGTTCTACTCACTTATATTGCAATTGCACTTATACTCCATACAAGGAACGCAAACTGAAGTACGGTATTAAGTTAGTTTATAAGCTAGGCTATAGTTATAGAGATGATATAGATGTTTTAATGAACCACGATATATGATATGATACACACGATAAGAATATGAATGTATCTTGATAAAAGTATTATAACTGCAAAATTTATGAAACTGCTGGGTTGCATGTATTTATTCTAAGTAGCTACATATATATGTACATTAGCAAGGGTTTAAACATTAAATTCAACGCCTTAATTGGTAAATAATTGCCTGTATTGCTGTTTTATATTTCATATGCATAACAGATAAAGCTGATAAATACAACGGTGTCAAGTGTCAACTCAATGTATATTTTTCAATGATTTGTATTAGTAATAACGTTCAAACGAAATTAAATACATTTAATGGTCAATCGTGATGAAAAAATTATAGTATAAAGTAAATATATTTTATTATCGATTTGTTTCATAATGATGTATAGCCAAATGTTTTAATTACAGATTACATACAAACAAAGATATTTATTTAAACAGATAGAGATAATATATTTTGTACATTCGACGCAATAAAACAAGCTGCAATTGGGCCGAAAATGTCCTTAAATGTTGTGTAAACTTTATTTGATTCGTTCAGCAAATTGTTTTCAATTGAACTCGGGCTGGGCATAAATTCATAGTACGCATAATTCGCAAAACGTTTACGAAGTCGAGTACTTTCCATTTTTACTGACACTCGTATATCCTAGTAGATTAGTTATATAAAACACCTAACGGAATTGCTTTTTTATTTTTTATTTCACTCGACAATTCGAAAAAAAAATTCGTTATTGATTTTGTCGAAATTTTTGATGTTGAATTTAAAACAGTTATGATATGACGGTTAAATTGAGGCTAGAATTTAATTTATTCACTGTAAACTCGCCAAGTTATGTTATGAAATTGACGTAAAAAATTTAGTACAGTGTTATAAACTAATCTTAATCATATCACCTTACATCTTAGCGGTTCTTACAAATTGAGTAACCAGCAAAGCACACCTGGAAAGCATTTTTTTGGATATCGTATCGTGAAACCGTGAAACGTAACTTATCACAAATGCAGCAGCACATAATACAAGGTCAAGAGTTAGTGTTGCCTGTTGAATGCTTTGTTAAATATAATTCTATTTTTTTAATATGTCTTTAGACAACAACGACAGCAACACCGTCTTGATTACTGACATAGATAACGTCATGTTTCCTGTCTCCCTTAATTTCCAAACCATTCAAATTTCCTGTATTTCCGTCTTTTATTTCAATCGTCACTAATTTTCCATCCCAAGCAGCACTAAAATATAAATATAAAAATACAATCAAATTTAATTCTAGCAATACAGTTGAGTTGAAAATCGAAATAAAAAGGTTAGTCTTCAGTCTCACAAGATCAAAGCTCCAGTTGCAGGGTTATGGCCCAACAAAACCGACTGACTATTTTCTCCAGAGAATTCTTCCCTAAAAGTAAATACTTTGCCCAACACTTTTTTTGTTTGTATATATGGACTGTGCATAATTGGGGGATTTTCCGATTGGTCTAAGCTAAAAACAATATATAATAAAAAAAACTTTTGATTGACATAATATGTTTGAAATACACTTAAAAAGTTAAATATTGAAAACATAATTGTATTCAGTATTTAACTTGGTCTTTTACTTTATGCCAATGTCAGTGTCTGTGACGTTTTCAACAAGTACTGTTCTTTTATGTGTTTTTAAATCCATTACTTCCATCGTTTTCTTGATTGAGCTTTCTAATTCATTATGGCTAACTTACCAGTATCCATAGACGTAGCTTCTATCACGTCATCTACTACTATATCTAATTTGTGTAATTCTTTGTTGTACGAGATAAGTTTGTTAGGATCACCACCAGAAAATATAAAAGTAGTACGAAGTGTATCATAAGTAAACGCTCTAAGGTCTTCTATAGAATCCGGTAAAGGTTGCTTGTGCAAAGTTAATTCTTCAATATCCTTATCAAGCTCCACCCAAAGTGTAAGAGTTTGGGAAGGTCCGATTACAACTTTTTTCTCCCCTTCAGGTGGAAACTCTTCATTGTCATTGCAGTGGCCTTTGTTAAAAGTAAATAAAAAGACGTAAATAAATATAATAGACGTTAAAAAGACCATGACCAGCGTTCACTTTTTTAAACTCAAAAATAAAAGATTAGGAAAAGTAGGTATCGGTAGCAAATATCTGTAAAATAAATTCCCACAGATATAGAATAAAATTACAAAATAACTTGTAAGTTATTATTTTGTGTTGTTGGGCTAGTTATTTATTCAAGAAAAAGTATGGGAATTACTCCAGAGAAGACGTTGTTTTAGTCCAAATTGCTGAGAACTTTTATGCCAAATGTAAGTAAACAGTTTTCACAATCGATAGTCATAAAGTTTTCACTGCCTGAAAGAGAAAACATTGTCCTGCTATTTGAGAATAGCTTGTTAACATGCTAGTGAGGCAAAATAAGTGTTTTTCACATAAACTTGTAGTACATGGGGCAACAGCATACCACCATTATATTGCTTTTTTCATAGAATACACTTCTGTTTTTGAATGACCTTGCTGCTTTCTCTAGGTTGACATATCGTTATCGTTATCGAAATCATATATTTACCTCTACTGTCAATGTTATAATCCAATATATATTTATATCGAGTTATTACGAAAAAAATAAAAATAACCCTGAATTGTTATCCCTCTCTTCACGTGCCATGAGCCACCTAAGAAACAATTCCAGTTCAAAATTGCATGCATAATGCATGATTCGTTGCAAATGTCTAGATTACAATATAACCATATTATCGAATTACTTTCGATCTCATTCAAGAGGTCCATTAAATCTTTACAAATAAAGAACGCGGAATGATTACAATTTTCAAATGAGATGCATTGATGATATAATTATTGTAATGCACACTCTATTGATTTATGCTGGTCCTAGTAAAGCATTTATTAAGAGTTTATATTCTAACATTTTGCATATGTTCTCATACATCGTCATCTAAAGAGATGAACTTGTTTCTTATTTTGAGTCGTTCCAAAATTTCCAGCTCTTTTTTAGATTACAAATAATTGAATTACTTGTAAAAGTTAGCGTAATAATTAATGTACGACTAGTCTAAAAATATTCAATTCCTACATTAATAACATGTTTTTGGTATAGCATACTTTTTATATTCTCATATGTTTACTACATGATAAATAAATTTGCATAAAACAATTGAAAATTTTCATGTTATTATTCTAAATTTAAATTACAAATCGAAAAATATTTTCGAACATGTTATTTGTAGACCCACGTGCAATTACCTTCATAAGCAGGGCCTATTCTACCTTGGCAATGGGTGGAAAAGCCGCCCCAGGTAGGACGAAAATTTTAGGCTGTACCTTCAGT
>JAQFZG010005300.1:0-10545 GCA_034695465.1 Entomobrya nicoleti
TCTCTTCTTCACTGCTGCCGCCGTGCTGATGCACTGTTTATTGTCTATTTTCCTTTCGTGAAAACTACGAGCTTGTTTGCGACACTTACTTACGAACGTGTGTTCACATACAACGATGTGACACAATAAAATGGATAAGACGATCCATATTATGTTTTATTTATGAGTATGTTTTCCCCTTATCTATTTTTGCTCTCAGCAGCAAAGGAAAAGGAAAAGATGGAAGAAAAATAATAATAATACATACACACGACTCCCTGATAGAACTGTGTGGCTGAATGTGGAATCATGTTGTTCACTGTGACTAGTGAGGGATCATTGCATGATTGAATTACACGAGAAAAATATGGATGTTGATCTCTCTTTCCTTTTCTCCCGTACTCTTTTGTTCGGGATTGTGACAAGTAAAGAAAAAGAAGGAAAATCAAATTTTTTTGGCGGTGTATCCCTATTTTGCGCTTTGTGCCTTTCTATTCCCTTCCAAAAAAAACGTTCCTTTTTAAGACAGCAAGCTTAGTAGATTTAAAAGAAGAGTTATTCGCTATACCGCTCTCTCTCTTTGGTAAATAGAGTGAATGGTGAAAAGTAAAAGTGAACACCGTTGCTGGTTGCTGCTGCTGTTGGCTGGATCCGTGGTGAGTGACTGAGCTGCCTTTTCCACATTACAAAACATCTAGTATCTATTTTACCCTAGAAAAAAAGTTTTCTTTTAGCAAGCAGAGCTCTAATATGAACTAGAAGAACTGAACTGAGAGTCGAAGCCTTGACTTGCTTGACTTAAAGTTGCTTGTTGGTTTCATATATGCTATCTGTATCTGAACGTGGTATGCTTTCTGTCTTTTTTTATTTGTGGCAATGGCATAGCATAACAGTAACATGAACAAAATTTTCGCAATGCTAAGAAGAAAACTAGACAGACAGGCTCTTTAGAAAGCTATAACATAGAACAGAGTTCTCTTGGAGAAAAACGTGTAATCATGACTGGATTTGCTTTTAAATAACGTTATTGTTGTAAAATAAAACGAAAGGAGCAATTTTGGCAGGAGAACATATGGCAAGTCTCTTAAGGCTCTCTTACTGCTTATCATATACTGACAACAAAGAAAAGTAAAAGTGTAGCATCTTAACTTGCTTGCTGGCTTGTATCCCTTTTAGTTTGGTACATTGGTAATTTATGAACTTGAGCTATAAACTTAGCGAATTAAAAATGTATTTTGACGCTCCTGCTTTGTCTTGTTTGTCTGTTCGACTTAAATTTTAATTTATACTTTGTTGGCTCTTTCTGGACTCGCGATTACTTCTTGTAAAGTTGAAGGTTATGAAAGAGTAAGTGGATAACTTCGTAGTTATTTATGCATTTCGCATTCATTTTACTTCATTCATTTGCTCGGAGTTTACAATTTGCAATTCAGAGAGAGAGAGAGAAAGAAAGATGACGCGAGAGAACAAGAATAAAGGCAGATGTGCACGTTTTGATTATCCTTCACTTTTTTCAACAAAGGCTCCTCGTTTTTGATGATGATAAAGAATTTTCCACAATTATTTTAATAAACTATATCTTGTTTAGGAATGTAATATACATGCAAATCGTATAATATAAAATTACTTTTAACAAAGCGGCTCTTTGTGATTGTGAATGTCTTGCCTTAAGCTGTTGTTTCTATTACACTGCACATTTCAAAGTGCATGACAGACGCCCTTGGTTGGTTGGATGATGCATCCCAAATGAAGTCAAAAAACTTCATACAACTTTTTCAGAGTATGAAATATGTTTATGTATACATTAACATCATTATTATGTTAAAAATGATGTTCATCTCTGCTCATCATAGTCATCTTCAGCATCCACATTTTCCCGGAGAATTTCCGATGTTGGTTGGTTGAACACCTATCTATTCACTTCCATGCAAAAAAGCAACATAAAAGTCACATACAAACTTTGTTTATGCATCATTAAATCCTCAACTCTACTGACAAAAAAAAACTGCGGAGTTCGGAAATGCCAACCAACCATGCACACAATGTACTAATACATATACTTATGCATGCAATAATGTTGGTAAGTTTGGTGTGATATGCATATTCATGATATTCAAATTACATAACTTTTGAAGCAAAGTACATATGTAAAGATTGGGATTGCAGTTTATCATCATCACGTTCGTTTCATAAGAAGAGCAACGGAATGATTATGATATGATGATAGCGGCTTAACTAAAGCTGCTGGCCAATTGACATTAACGAGCTTTTCACAGGCAGCAGCGATATTGAATGTGGGTTTGATCTAATACAAAGTGATGACGGTCATGTCATAATGATGAGTGGTGGTGGCTGGTGATGATTATGATGGTGTTAGGATTTTTGGGGATCGATCATCAATGCCGTTGGAATGATCGTGTTGATGATCATGATCATTGCTTTGGTGGCTTATGCGTATTACAGGACTATTTTGAATAGCAAGCGCAAAATCTACTAAAGTCTCTTCTAGTGCTTATCTCATAAATCCTCATTGCAGTTTAATAATGTTCGGCAATTTCCAGGAACATCAAATGAATATTACTTTTCAGTAAAGCTTGCTACGTGCACGGTATGTGTACAAAATAGCTTTGTCCGGAGGAAAAATTAAATAATCTGCCCACACACCAGGAAAATGTCGAGGAACAGCGTATTTGAAAATTTGTCCGGACTGCTTACTTCGCATTTTTTTAAAGGAAAATGAAGGGTACGGACACGACCACTGACCGCCACGGGACAAAAGTCATTGTAACTTTTGGGCGAAATACGAAAGTAAGCAGTATGGAATGCAATATAGTCAAACAATATAACTTGTCTTTATGTTTATCTTTCGTTTGAAGTCAACAATCTTTAGTTCCATTGCAACGAATGTAAATAAAAATAATATTGCTTTTTCGCAAAGAACATTTTACAATCATGAATTTATGAGACCGGTTTATAGTGGTGTTGTAAGTCTATAACATGAAAAGATTTTTTTCTTTTAAAAAAAAGTTTGCAAATTAGGTACATTTCCAACAATTTAAAGTAAACTGAACAAAGATGAGGATGACATATCGTAAACAAATAAATGTGGAATGACACGGCTACAAAATAATGAATATGAATGGTAATGGTTAATGCCTATGAGAACAAACTCATTCACTTTTATTGATGATATGATATAATCCGTATGCCAAGACCAAGACATGTCTACAGAATTTCTTAACAAACGTCTTTCTCTTGACTTGGTCTATAAAAAATCTTTTTATTAAGTAAGAGTGGCTGAGGGCTGAGTTGACGCGTCATAAAAATGTTTGTACAAGACTTGAATTTAAATCATGAGCTTTATACGACATAAAACGCAGCTAATAAAAAACAAGTATTTAGACACAGACTTTATTCCTCCATCGGATTTTAAAATGGCATGTCAGTGTGTAGCTAAACCTAGCCCAATCCAATTCCAAATTGCATTTGATTGACGAACTAACGAAATGCTACAATATGAAAGGATTTGATACAAATGTCAAAGGAAGCAAATTGTTTACAATGGGGTTATTTCATAATGACATATTTTTTTTGACATATCGGTAGCATTAACTACCTAAAACACCTACAGATGAAATGAGTTCTAAGAAGCTCAGGTGTAGAATAGGATTCCCATAATTAATTACTGCTTAATCTTTGCTACTACATACTTCACCCTCCAATTAAAATGTAATGACTACATGCTCTTTAAATATAATGATCATCATACGTATCATAATCGCTGGTGTAATTTTGATACCAGTGTACAAACCAGTGCCGCACATGGTTTACACGCGAAAGTAAAATTAAGCTGTATTTTATTTCATTCCTACAAACAGGTCGCCAGAAAATGAATCTTTTGTAATCACCTTGTGGAATGAATTGTTGTGCTAAAAGTACACTTGGAATATTTAGTTTCCTATAATATATACACTTGCTACACATAATGTACATATGCGAATGAGTAGTCCAGCAAAAATATATTTTACACCTACTAACCTTATGCTCTACGTAATAATTTACAAAGCAAAACCAACCAATGGCACAAAATTGTATGAAGATTGACAATTACATATACACATACTTCGTTTCTTGACATCACAGGATAGTGCATGTGACTGATGACATGCTTTCACGTTTGCTACAAGAGCACTGCACCGGAAACGAGATCATTTTCATCTTTCACGAGCCTTTATAAGTATTTGAGTTGTGTGAATAAGGTGAACGTGCAATTATCATTTTATCATTAAAATAACTAACCATGCTTAATGATTACACTAGTTTTAATTGCACTTGCGGA
Source organism: Entomobrya nicoleti (assembly GCA_034695465.1). Taxonomy (NCBI): domain Eukaryota; kingdom Metazoa; phylum Arthropoda; class Collembola; order Entomobryomorpha; family Entomobryidae; genus Entomobrya; species Entomobrya nicoleti. The sequence goes on from JAQFZG010005300.1 coordinate 4,319, forward strand.
CATGGTATAAAAGTATGTATCATGTATCAGTCTATCAATACATCATATAATATATCACTTGTTTACACGAATTTCATCTTTCCCTTGTGATTAGTCTACTAAATAAATAAGTTTTGACAATTGTCTTCAATTCTCTTGATTACAACTTGAGATCAGGGAACAAAACACACAAATTCTCCGAAACGCCAACACTATCTGTTAATCAGAAAAATGAAAGAAATATCATAACGCAACCAACATCTTGTTACCGAGTGCACTCCAAGCTATTACCGTCCACCGACAGAGATTCTTTAAGGTATGCTCATGATCTTATATCATCAATGCATGTTTTCCAGAATTTAAAATTTGAAGTGAAAGCCAAACAATACAAAACCACTTTTCTCGTCTTGAGAAGATGTGTACTTTTACTATACAAACAAATGTACGTACTATATTTCTGTGTTTGAAGTCTGGTTTGTAGAGACATTCCATGTGGAATGAAAAGAAAGTACTTATTATCTTACCCCAGAAGGTAAAATAAATATCTTGAATGATCCTACGCAATAGTGAATATCAAGGGAGGAGAGAAAATAAAAGGAATTCAAACGACCACACACAGTTGGTTTGAGATTGTTTCATTTTCCCTTTTAATTAGCAGTCCAGCAGCAGCAAAAAGAAATACAAGATGATGAGTTGATGTTGATATGAGTATGTATCACATTACCTAGCAAACAAATTACACAACTTCCAGTACATATTTTTATATTTATGTAAGTACCACGTGTCGTTCTACGTGCTACCTACTGATCAGTAAAGGACATCCTGTATTGTTCGTCGTCTAATATTACAGCCTAGGGAAAGCTTACAAACTGAGTTTCGAAAAATTTCATGCTATTTAAATACTTTCTAAAAATGTTTTTCTGGATTTAAGAAAAAGTACCAAAACATGCAATTTTGCAGTCGATCCTCGGCAGAGACATTTCAATAATCAATACACAGCTTTCTACCCTTACCTTCCTGTCTGACTCAAATGTTCCGGCATGCACTCCACTTTCTATTCAGTATTCAAGATTGTACATTATGCAGAGGTGGAAACGGAAACGTAGGTGGGCTTGGGCTTTGGGGATTTTTTTTCTCAGACGTTTTTTGTAATTTTAAGCACGTTTAGTGATGGTTATGATGTGCCTCTATAAATAAGTTACATATATTATATCCTTAACATTTAATGCATAATTTAATAGCATCTTACCTTCTTATTTTAAAAGGATGGAATAGAGATGCTGATGGTAATAATAACCTAAATGGATACACTCTACTATAAAAACTTAAGTGCAGTGGCAGTGATGGCGGTAAACTTTTTTTTATGAATAAAGTTATAAAGTTCCATTAGACAAGTTACATGAATGTGAGAATTCTTGATCGCCCACAACGACATTTTTTCTTAGAATTAACCACCTACACTAACATCTACCTACCTTCCTAACGACATTTTCTTTGCCAATTTCTTCCAGATTTTACCACATATTTAAGAGGAAAACGAAAAAATTGATGGTGCTCATTAAAAGTAGCCGGTTAAACTTTAATGGCACAATGACATTAGAACGTACACGTGTGTACATTTAAAACACTAAAACACTGCATTGGTTGTATTTTGTACTGCTTCTTATAAAAACTCAAGGAAAAAATTTAATAACTTCCAGCGTCAGCCTTTTAGATGACAGCTATTTCATTGTGAACTCAGTTTTCATGAGTGTCTATTGCACAATATGACTTTCTCAAAAGAGTATTTTGTATCATAGAAAAGTTGCGAAATATAGCATTTTCTGTTATGCCATAAACACAAAGCTGAAAGGGGTAAAAAAAATTGATTGCACATGGAGTTTTACTTTTTTATGAGTTGTAAATTATTTACTATAGTAGTACTTTTTACCGAGATTGAGCTGTGATGATAAGATATACCATTGATTATTTTTAAAGTCTGCCTTTTTTCATCTTCCTCAGCAGGTTATCAAAAAATGCCGACCAACAACACCAAAAGCACTCTAACCTCTAATTGAGTCTTTTGTCCAGCATTCATTATATGAGCATTCATTTTTAAAGTGCGAGGAATTGCACATTGCACTTTAGCTTTTTACAACATGTCATAATTTTAAATCAGTGTAAAACATGTATGTTATTTTTGAAAAAATGTTGGAACCTTTTATTATGAAACGTTTTCTTTCAATAGTAATAAAAATGTTGAAGGGTATACAATGCACAGTAAATTAATTTGAAGAAGATTTTATTTGAACACAACAAATGGTTTATTAGGGTAGGCTTTTAGGAGATTTCACTAAACTCGCTGTGTACTTTGTTCATACTTGCATGCATTCATGGCATGATAATATGTATTTACCAGCATCACCGGATAATATATTTCATTCGTGATTCCCTGGAACTTGTTTTCTTCAACTTTCCTCTCGAATTACCTTTTGGGAGGTAACGAATCCCAGTTTTTTCATGTCTTTAATAACCACTTCAAACTTGACTTCAACGTGGCCATTACTCTGAACTCGGACCACTGAAAACAACACACAGTTGAACAGAATTGTTTGTTTTGATTTCTTGAGCATTAGTGTTTGAATGGCACTAATAGTGTAATAATATACATCAGTTAGTTTACAATATTACTGCGCAATAAAATAATATACGACAAAACATGTCATGGAATACTCACCCTGCCGTCCTTCACTTTGTGCCAGTAACTTGGGATCTACAAATTCCGGTTGCCTACCCATTAGCCATGCAGAGATTTTTTGTAGAAGTGAACTGGATTCTGGCACAAATAGAGGGATTCTAACCACATGAACAAAATAAACAATCATTAAAACATGTATTTTTCACTAATGGTAAACCAATAATTAGTTTCATTATCACTATTTTCACGATAAATTAAAAGGTAAATACTGAAAATGCTACAAACCCTATTGCCCTTATTAGCCCTAAATTTACTTACGTCTTCACGTAGGATCCATGACAGGTTGGTAAATGTGTAGATCCATATCCACGGGCTACATGATTACCCAAGAAATCAGAGCCGTAGACGCTAACAACAAGCTGAGGCCCTGCACGAGGAAAACCATTGCATTAAATAATCATTATGGTCATCTAATTATTTAAAGCTTTCCCCATAATTAGGTATGTAATAAATTGCGATAACAGGTTTTTCCAAAAAAAAGTTTATAACGTACTGACGAAAGGAAAAAACAACACAAACATATGCTCACTTTTCCAATTTAGTTCGGGTTTACTAGACTTTCCTTGAATCTTTCAATGATTGCATTTTGCCAGGAAGCTGTCTCGATTTATTTATCGTGTAGCAAGAAAATCTCATTGGAATATAGAGTTCGAATGCGTTCTCACATCCTTCAGTCTTCCCACTCATCAAATTACGCCAACACATTCATGTAGACATATTATATTTTACGAAAGATGAGAATTCAGTGAAAAAACACTGACTCAATGCTCAATGGTTTGGTTACGTGAAAGAAAAAGTCTCTAAATCATATAAACTCTAGCTGAAAATTTAGGTCTCTACAAACTAATCACTTCCCATTAAACATCTCAATTAACAATTCTTCCTAGATTTAGCCTTCACAGCTTGAGCGACTGGTACGGCATGGTGGTGTGTGAACGCTTTCCTAAGAATACAAACATTCTCTCAACATCCTGATGAGATGAACAGAAAAAAGTCTAATATTTTCCCATTCCCGGACAAATTATAAATAAAATACTTGACTATGTGATGATGATGATGTATCCTTATAAAGAGAGATAGAGATAATAAAAAGCTGGCTGGAAATGAGGATATGATTATGAGAAGCCATGCTCGCTTTACGATGTGCATGTGCCGGAAACGGAAATATGAGGGTTCATAATCATAACTATTCATTATTGCTTCTCTGTATTTATTTCAAAGAGAGATCAGAACGATGAGCGAGGCGAGATACATAAGTATATGCACATGCATAATATATATATACATAGTTCGCATTTCATGTGTAATGTTACGATTTACGATGTTCAGTTTTTTCCCTGTGATCTAAAAAACTTCCTTGTGCTTGTTTTTGAAATTATGAGTATGATATGGCGAAACTTACATCCGTGGGGATCGCAGCTTTTGAAGGTTACATCCAGCGGAAAATTCCATACAAAATAGCCTTCATCATCTTTCATGGTTATTTGAGAGATGCCTTCTTCCATGCCCTATTTATTCAGTTTAATAACATTGCAAATTTAATTTAATTATTTATGCATCTATTTTTACATTTCCTTTGTACTAAAAAATAACAACTTACAGAGGAAATTGTCCAATCACTGCCAAACGCCAAGTTGTATTTACAGTAGACATCGTCTACTCCGAAAATCTGAGCACTTTCAATTCTCCCCGTGACAGTCATCAGAAAAGTGGAAGGGGTGGAGGTGATTCCTCCAATGCCATGCTTGCCTCCACTGCTGGCCTTTTTACCACCTTGTTTTGACCTCCTGTCGCCGCTTATCACACTATCCACTGTGGTATTCCCGTCAATGTCCCTTATTCCAGTTGATGACTCCATTGCCATTTCACTTTCACTCCACTTAATTCATTTGACACACAAATACAACGACAACGAGAAAGGAAGCAAGGGAAATACAATGTTTGTCAATTTATTTTAGCAGAGATACACAAAAATGACAACATGAAAAGGCCAATTTGGTAACTTAAATCAGAGAAAATTGAATAGGGAAAGAGATAACGTAAGGTAGATATGCATTATGCCTTATTACATCACATCATTCACATTCTCATCATGGCAAAGCAGCAGCTGAATTTCTGGAAAAGCGTTAGGAAGTAGGAGTAGGGTTGGTTGTTGCAATGACCGTTGCCCGGAAACCATATTCAATCCATGTTGCCAAGGTGACCTCCAGAAGCACAACACAATAAAAACAGGTGGTTTATTTTTCACTGATACATACGCATACCTAAGCAAGTAAACATCTCCCCTCTCCCCTTGAAACCCACTTATGTACATAGGTATGCAAATTAGTATCTACTTTCACAACTTGGAAAATTATTTTAAAGTTCAGTGCTGCTGCGTGGCGTGGGTGTTTGCAAATGCCGTATGTTAGTTTTTTAATGAAATTAGTTCACGTAAACATTTTTTCAAGCATTGATAAAAATTCTGTTAGTGAGACTCCCTCATATTTCGCCAGCATAGCATAAAACAGACTGCTAAACTTGCGTGATTGAGCATTTAAAAAAAACTCCTCGTACAGACCACATTAAATGAGGATTTTTGTGTGTGGGTGAACATCACTTAAATCTTTGAAGAAATATTTTTCCCACAGACAAAGTTACAAATTGGGGGTGGTGGTCGATAAAAGCTGTATAAGCGTCACCATCATCACCATACACATCACTTTGTGTAAATCTTAAAGAAAAACGACAACAAACGACGACAAGCACATCAAAAGCATTTTTTCTTTTCTTTTGACAACAAAGTGTAACGTTCCTTTTTCCAAACAATAGCCAAGCTTTTTATACATCCTTTCTACTTTACTGACTGGCGAAAAAATACAATTCAGCAGGTTTTGGCGTTCGAAGGACTTGTAAAAAAGAAATAGAGACTTGTTTCTCGAAACATATTGCTACAAACTATCTTGCGAAAGTGTAAGCAAAAATGTTGAGCTCAAATATTTGTTTGTAAAGTAAACTAAAAATGGATAAAAAAAATCATTTTATATAACGTCGATCATTTGTCAATAGATATTTTAGGATAAATAATGGACGGTTATGGAAGTAGTGGTGCAGGGGGAGGGGGATTTCCAATTAGAAGTAGTGGTGGTAGTGGCATAATGCCTGGTGCAGAAAGAGTGGCACAGCCTATAGCACAATATGCGAATACAAACGGTGTGGTAACTCGACCAAGAGGAGGGGGAGGAGAGGATGGATTTGTTGGAGGTGGTGGAAGAGCACAGCAACCTAGTCATGAGGTATTTATGGTGCGAGAAGCTAGTCGTGGTAGCTTAAACGCTAGTCAGTCTCAAGAAGGTAGACAGTCTTTCGCTACTTCTGGAAATCGTTTCCAAATGGAAAGTGGTGGTGGAGGAGAGTCTGAGCAACGGCAAGTATTGCCTGCACAACAGTCAAACAGTAGTAGCCATTCCACTGGTCATCACCGAGATAGGAGTGAACGTGACAGGGACAAAGAAAGGGACCACCAGCAGCC
>JAQFZG010005301.1:0-10542 GCA_034695465.1 Entomobrya nicoleti
ACCTTGTAGATGTAGATGGCGTACGATTCCTTACGCTTGGTCCTCCGCTTCTTGCCATCCCCCTTGGTAATGTTCTTTTGGGCTTTGCCAGCCTTCTTGGCTGCCTTTCCACTGGCCTTTGGTGGCATGGTGATAGCTAGGTTCAGAGATCAGTGAAAAATGAGATCAAAGTTATGAGCTGAGAGATCAATTTGAGAATAAGGGTTGGAGTTCCCTATTTGGGGTAAGCTGTTCCCGCCAAAGCATTATCTCATTAATTAAGGTTAGGTTAAATCAGGTTAGGTTTTAAATCTCATAATGTGTACATGCTAAGTTGTCCTGAACAAAAACCTGACCCAACCGAACCTTAATTAGCGAGATAATGCGTTGGCGGGAACGGTCTACCCCAAATAGGGAACTCCAACCGCTATTTCTCAGGCACGTCCGCACTATTTATGATAATGTTATGAAACTGGGCTAGTACATACATCGTCTTGTGATTCGTCATGTCAGACACGATATCCTGACCTATCGAATCTGTATGATTCCTGACTGACAATAAAACGACTTCCTCATTTGTCACTTTTGATGCAATGCAATGTATGAATAGGTAAAAATAAAATTGCTTGATTTAAAATAGTAGCATGACATACTCACAAACATGGAATTCGTGGCAGCTAGAAATATGTGATTTGCCTACAGTCTACAGTTAAATGTTCTAAAGCTAGTTTAGCTGGTGCATTCTTCGCTATGAATTATCTTTCTGGCAAAATACATCAAACAAAAATAATACACGTTGTTTAATAGTACGTTTTTCTTATAAGTAATGCTTGTATCTTAAATAGTGGTTAGTGGTTGTATGATTGGTTTTCTTAATTTTTTGGCTTCAACTTAAACATTCATCGTTGTAAAATGAATACAATTACATTTTGGAAAAGCTGTTAAGCTAGTTACATTTGACGGATTTTATTTCATTTTGAAAAATACACGTGTTATTACACAAGCGTTCATATTTATTTACGAAAATGATCGTACTAAACTATCATTCCACTTTGAATATATTTTAAACACCAATTCCTGTAAAAAACTGACAAAACAAATAATCAAACAAATCATCCACAAAAATACCACAGTCATTATTTTCCCTTCCAGTTGAAGTGGAGTAAATCCAGTTTCAAAACCAGACTGCATATTAGTCGGGCTAATAACTTTGCTTCGATCTTGAACCCTATTTGCGAACAAAATTTTGGAAAATTTATCCATCCAAAATTTTAAAATTCCCGCTTCGTTGACCCACCCCGCTCTAAATTTTAATTGTGTATTGTCGGGTAGGGTTATAACGTAAAATACTTCCGCAGAAGGAATTATCCTTTTCCCAAGATAGCACCGTCTTATTGGTTTACTGGTATCTTTTTCAGCTTCCTCAGCAATTAAATTATTTGCTTGATTTACCGCCGAAATAACAAAAGGCCATAAGTAAACTGTGATAACTTTTCTATAAAATATAAAGTTCTCCAAAAATGCTGACTTGTTCGTAATCACTGCTGATTCAGGTTCCATATTATCGAGTAAATATTTAACTGCTTTCGTGTCCATATCATCGACATCCAAAATATGACCTTTTTGAGTATGTCCAATCGTCATGTTTTGTATGGTAGCATTTAAAATTCGCATGTGATTTGGGTCATCAAATAAAAGCGAGTAATTCCTTTGTATAGCTTGGTATACAACAGTCATAGCGTCTTCCCCTGGAGGTACAATCATTAAACTTGTAATAGAGCCAGTATAATAGTTAACTATTATGGTGCACACAAACGTCCATAAAACGAAGAGTGTACAGTTGATCCTCACATTTTGTACAATTAAAAGACTTACACCTGCTGCAATTAAAGCAGACAAGGAGGATATGAAAGATGTAAATATTCCACTTAGGATTTCCCAATTAGAAAATATTAAGTTATCTGATGAAAATCCTACGGTTTTGAAAAACACTGTTGTGCTTAAGGCTAGCATGGTTGTTATAAGAATTATCCAAACGTATACATCAAATGCGTTCGAGAGAGTACTCAAATTCCAAGGATTTTCCAGTTTTAAACATGGAATTTCACAGTACGCAAAATTAAACCCGAATGAACTGAGTCTCATTAAAAAGAGGTCTTCAAAGTAATAAGAAGTGGGCTGTCGGTATTTGCGTATTAAGTACTGTAGACTTGCTCCGAAAGATTCATAAATTTGGACAGTGGGCGCAATTGAAGGATAATTTTGAATTGAGATGTTCTGTTGGATGGCGGTTGGTAATGATAATAAAGTTGTGTTAATTGTGAGGGCTAATATATTTGCTAGGACGTAAATTGTGGAATATGCATTTGGTTTTTTGTAGTAGTCTCGCATTCTAGAGTAGTTGGTCACTGCTTTAGAAATGTATTGTTGAGGTGTTCCGTAAAAATTTAATAGGACGAGGTTTCCAGAATGCGATTTTGGCTTAGTGTTATATATTGTAGTACTGCTGGTGTAGGTGTTCGAAATGCAGGTAATGTTTCGACTGAATATCCATTTTAATTGGTGGAGAGCACAAATTGACAAGTTTCTAAATTCAAGATCGCATTTTTGAGCAAACTCGTTTTGAAATGAGTTACGATAGTACAAACTTGAATTCGAATCAGTAACGCAGCTAGGAAACCAGATTATTCTGCAATTGTGAGTTTTGTTGTTTATAAGTAATGTTGGCATTGTAAGTGCTTGTACGTCAAGAAAATTATTTTTCAAGCTTACATTTCCTAAGAAATAGACTACCATATAAAATCCAGTATCAAAATTCATTTTTGGAAACGGTCACAGAACTCACATTTGGTTGTAATGGAATTGGTTCACGTTCAGCGTATGCTTTAAAAATAATAATTGCAGCAATTTCACATACGTTTTAAAACCAGCACAAAATATCGTCAATTAACTTTCTTTTCTACAAAAGTGCATTTATGTCAATATTTGTCTTACATGTGTCATAGCCAAAATGATGACTTAATTTACAGATGATTTATGGTCCAACACTCGTTAATGACCTAAGGTTTCTTTCATCGTCTGACATGGCCATGACGTGTATTCTTTGCCACTGTTGAGTAAGCCTTTCAACAAAATAACCAATGAAATCCTTTGGCCGATGTGTGTATTTATACCTAGTTATTTATTTAAGTTCATTTCAAAACCCCAATAATAAACTTGTCTATTCGATGATCAAAAACTATAATTATCCCGTTTTTTCGTAAATATTTTGGCTTATTCGTTGTTATATTGTCGTAGTTATTATATTAAATAATGCTCTGCACTCGAACTCGTGCCATTTAAGTATATACTTATTCTAACTGAGATGTCAGTTATTTCGTTTAATGTTCAATGTAGCGATCTTATCTTTAGAAATAATAGATCTGAACAGAGTTTTTCTCCTTCCAGGAGAGGGAACTAAACAATTCATTATCATGCTTTCAAAGTGTGCAAAAAGTATATTTGCAAATCTTTGTGCCTTTATCGTATTTCAGTAAGAGCTATTGTACTTTTCCAATAGCAAATTATTAATAAATTATTGGTTTTACAAACAATGAATTTCTGCTGAGTTCATAATTGTACGAAAAGTTCTGAGTACAGTTGTATATTATTGCTTTCACGTCTAATTGCACATCAGGCAACGGCGAGAAGCAAACGTTGTCTAATTTTGTGACAGAAAATCTGACCTACTTTGTTTGTTCCATCCAACTTGAATTAAAACTTGTCATACTTTCATTTGGTTAAATATGAAATCCTCAATATTTTAAGATAGTAAATAGTAAATCTGAATTGTAAGGTATTAATGCCGTATGATAACGTTACCAGCCAATGCGCTAAAAGTGTACGCCAGGAAGGATAGTAATCCATGTTGGGGATACTCGATGCAAAACAAGCTACATATTGCAATTGAACACCAAAATACTAAAAAGTAAGTAGATAAATAGGTAAATTATGCGTAATGCTAGTTTGCGTGCTGAAATGTCATAAATATTTAATAATCCTACTTAGCACCGAGAATTTTGACCTGTCCCGTGCGCATAAAAGTTTATTTACGTTACAATTAGAATGATTACGACATCGTTAATATTAATTTATGAATCGTTTGCAACATAATTGTAGGCATTTAGCCAAAGCGTGTACACGTTGGCCAAATCGTGTGCAGTCTTCTTGACACCATCAACAACGGACACTGATAAAATCACAACTTTAAATTAATGTCGGAACCGTGTCACAATATGTAACAAGCACTTTTATCTCTTGGATGATGTGTGAAGTTACATGCCCATGGTTCGGAAATAATGTGAAGTTTGGGAGAGCAAGAGATGAGTTATTTTGAAGTGTATTTATTTATACAGGAACACAGGAAATACTCAAATATTGAATTCAACGGTTTACAATTATGTTTAAATTATATTTAGGTGATAATTTAGTCTCAGAGAACTACACAATATGGGAAGACTGAAAGAGCCCATAATATTGTAGTACCGAGTGGATCAAGTCCATATTCCAGATTAACTCCTACTCTTGAGGTTGAGATGTGAGATGATTCACACCTCTCTGCTTCTCCATGAGGCATTCATGTGATGGGTTGGTGCTATATGACATGGGGCGAGATGAAGTATGTACACGAGGGACTACAACTCAGCTTCGGTTGATTGTTATACGACCCGTTATATTTAATCGAGTATCAAACTTCAAGTACCTATGTGTTGCCTTTGAAGATAATTTAAAGTTTGATATTCATTTTGAGAGCGTTAAAAAAAGAGTTCGCCGGAGAATATCATATATGTATGGAGTAAAAAATATTTAAATGAGTTTGCGGTAAAAGTTTTGCTAAATGCTTATGTCCATTTAATTCTGGACTACTGTGTGGGTATATGGAGCTCACAAACCACTGCAAAAGTAGAAAGTGTGCAAGAAATCATTAATCGCTTTTTAATTAGTTTTTCAGTGCCAAAATATGCTAAATGCTGGAAAAATAAAAATTATGACAATGTGAAACGTAGAATAAATATTAACGAGCTACTTCAATGCTATAACTTCTTGACTTTTGATGAAAGAATTAATTTGGCTCTGACCAAATCCATGTTCTGGAAAGTGAAAAGTAACAGTGTAGTCAAGTTGGACAAATACGAGAAATCGATGTCATTAATTAAAGTACCAGCACATAACTCCCAAACCTACACAAGGTCATCCTATTACCCTGGCATAACATTCAACAAATTACCACGAGAATGGAATTTTGAGTTAATGACTTTTGGATATTTTGTTAGATATGTAAAAGGCTGGCTCATTGAGCACAGAAAAACTCAATTATTATGCTATTTGTATTTATTTAAATTACTATTTTTTTGACTTGTTATTGTTAGAAATATTTATGATATATGTATCATGTCACAAATTGGAAAGCAGACTCCTGATTTTGAAAGACAATAAAGCAATCTAATCTGAAAATATCATTTGACAGTTTTGACTGAATTCGGTGCAAATACTTTAAACTGCAACAGTTAAAATATTTAAAGATGTAAAAACTACAATACAAAACTTCGAAGACACCAAAATTTGCATCTTTACAAAAGAGTATTGGATATACTAGTAAATATATAGTGTTCTCAATTCAAAAAATAATATGCGAATTCTGCTGATTTTTCTAGCATTCAGATAAAACTTGTTTTACAACGGATTGCTAAGAGTGCATATAAAGTAGTTATATGCTTACATAAACACACTTTGCAAATTGATGAGTTACTGCATGGCAATATTAAAGTTTTGCTGTATTTTACGCATATGTTTGTACAATATTCACCCATTTTTCGGTAACTATGGGAGCACGATTTTCAATCGTGGTTTCAATTATGTCTTGTGTAAATACATGTTTTTGATCATGAAATAAATATTTATTTAATTTCCAAACATGGCCTTGTTAACTTAAAGATTTTTAGAAATAAAACATTAGGTATTGTAAGACATTTTATAAATTTGAATAAGTTGATAAATATGTTTGATGTATGCATTCATATAAAACCTAGTAATTTTACATTTGTCTATTTTTCAAATAACTAAAATCTTTCCAACTGAATTGTCAACAAAAGAAAAGTAATGGGCCGGTTTGAAACAGGTAAAATGAATTGTAAAATTACTGGCATATAACAAGACTATCACGATACTCGTCCATGTATTGATCGAATATAAACAATGAAGTCATTTAAGTCCATCGTTGAAGCTTATAAATGTGCGTAGAAAGATAGCATACAGTATGCCTGGCATATACGGCAATTCTAAATTAAAAGTTTGAACTCAATAAGTGTCTTTAGAAGAAGTTAGCCATAAGAAGAAGAAGTTGTGCAATTGTTGTTGCTTTAATTCGAATTATCTCTGCAAATACTACTCATTATCTCTGGTCACGATGGATGCACGAGGCTAAATGATGAGTTGAAATATATGTCACATGGAAACGCAGCATGTTACTCATGGATATATTCTACATTTTTAAAGAACATACAATTTGTTATTTGAAATCATTTGCATTTTGCATTATAAGGTGATTCTATCACGGTATACTTTCATGCAAATAAACTATTAAATTCTTATTATAATCGACCGAATAGTAACGGTCATTAATATGATAGAACGTAGATTTGGCAATATTAGATTATAAATTGAGCTACTTAACAACGGAGCTCGCGTCTATTTATCTGCTTTTAACCATCTCAACTTTTCAGTGTATACACGAAACACTCTTTTATATTTTTCTTGCTGACAGCAACTTTAAAAATTATTTACAATTTTCCATACTCGAGTAAACAAATGTACATGTTTCAGGGTTTATAAATATTTACGCTTTATTTTAATCATATGTAAACAGGGTTGAATACAAGACCAAAATCGTTTACTGTTAACACAGCAGTTTAAAAAAGTAGGTCTGCGTTTTAAATATATCTACACATAAATACAATCATAAGTTTAAACTGGCTATGCACTAAAGATAAAAACTTACAATTAATGAGCAGATTTGTAACTAAGTTTGTAAATTATTTCGACCAAATTTTATCCGAACATACAACCAAAAAATAACAAGCCGTACAATTTGACATGTTCTTACTTTGAGATAATAATTTACCATTTATATTTCCGGTCCAAATTATTAAAAAAAAATCTGAATCATTAGCTTTTAAGATAAATCATATAAATATGAAAATTGGAACTGTTTTGTTTCTCCATGTTCTAAGGGCTGTAACATTGTGTATTTTAATTTGTCCAGTTCAAAATATATGCTCAAATATTCGCAATACCGATATACTGGAGGATGTGCCTGTGACATATTATTACCATGGCTACTTCAATTCATTTCATGAATTCACACATAACTTTTCACCAACTTACCAAATGACATTTTCGAAATCATACAACAAAGCAATTAATATTATTGCAGCTCGGTTTGTGCAGCATGCTGACATAATTTTTATTAAAGAATATTGGGAATATAACAGCGGGAATTGCTTTTATCAACTTCCAAGACAAGTCAAAAGTGCGTTTGAAAAGTTGCTATTACTTCCTACAACACTTGTTTTAATTTATGATACTTCAGATAACGGCATGTACTTGTCAAGAGATAGACAGGAACACAGTAAAATTGAGAATACCCCAGCACTCAAAGTTGTCTGGCGAAGTGACTCGAAAAGTTTTTTAACAAAAGCAAAAGTTATTTTTAATTGGTATTGCGCAAAAAGTTACAGCTTAAGTAAAGATAGTTTTAGGACTGCTTTGACTCCAAGTTCGATTTTGGATCTACACAAGAAATATTTTTACAATGCGAACAATAAGAAATTTCCTGCTTGGATTAGTTGGGTACATACCAATTTTTATTACGAAACTACAACCAAGCATTTTCTTTGTGATCAAGTTTATCGAGAACGTAACTACAAAAATATAAATTTGGCAAGATTTTGTTGGGGCAAACAGCGCACTGCTATTGAGCTTTCGAAAATTCATAATATTTCATATTTTGAATTTAATGTTGAACTGAAATCGTCGTCAGAATATTTGTCACAAGACGTTGTGAGCTTGACGACCATTAAACAAAGACATTATGGTGGCACACACTTACAGTACTTTTCTGGTGCTTACTACTTTTATTGTCAGGATTACTCTGATAAAGGTCAAAATATACTTGTTGACTATACTGTATGGGTGCAACCGGTATCTTTAGAAATTTGGATAATTTCAATGCTCCAGTGGATTATATTTTCTTTAGTTTTGACAAAGTTGAATAGATCTAGAATCAACTTTTTAAGTTTGATAAGTAAGGCAATTTTTGTGTTTTGTTTGGAAACTAAATGTGCTATACACATTCGAAGATCCAAGTGGATGTATATATTTTTGGTTATTGGTGGCATGCTGTTTTGGACACGATTTGAAATGGAGCTAGGCAGCTTGGTAACAGTGAAAGAAAAGCCACATGCTTTCGAAACGGCCGCAGAACTTTTTAAAAACAACTTTAAAATTAAGTATAATGGAAACTGTAGTAACGTCCCAGCGTGGTATGTCTGCGTTGGAAAACAAAGTTTCTCGGCAGAATATTTTATGCGTATTGTTACCCAGAAAGCTGCTTGGGCAGTACAAGGTCGCTGGCTTAATTGGTATCTACCAAAGGAGCGAGCGACGTTTAAAAATGTTAAAAGTTCAATTGAGTGCTTTAATGTTCAAGAGGAACAAAACCTAAGGCCTTATTTCTTTGTGGCGAATACAGTAAATAGATACTGGATTTTGGAAACAATGCAACGAATAGATCAAGCTGGATTGGTAGACAAATGGGATGAACTTGCACAATTTGCAACATCAAATCAAGATATAAAAACGTTTATTGAGTCGCCGTCAGAAAAACTACCAGATTTAATAGATATCCGTAGAATATTGGCTGTGATTTGTTTTTGGTCTGTGTTAATGCTTTGTACTATTTTAGTACTCATTCTAGAATTTATTTGTAGCTGGTGCTCCTCAATAAGGACCGAGATAAATACATAGCGCATACCACATTTCAAAAATGTTTTATGACATTGATCAATATGCAATTCCTAGCTGTATGAAATACATTAGAACAATTAATAAAACTGGTTTGGCTATGTCTGTGCATGCAACGTATGTGTTTATATTATATTCAATCAACTGCAATAAACTAATTTAAGTTCGAAAAAATTAAAACAATATCTTGCGCCAATCATACGACATCTCCCCTCACGAAACCTTAATAAAACACTCAGTTTTCTGACATCAAAGTAAACACTCATGGATGTTATGCAACTGTAGTTACTTTATACGTAATTAAAGTTGCAATTAAAACTACTATCTTATCCCGAAGTTCACTTTGTATTCAAATTGCCAGTATGATTTATCAGTCAAATTAATATTTTTCCCATTGTAAGAATCCCAGCTTTTAGAAGAATATCAACCTAAATACATACCACTCCTTCATGTCCACATAACGAACTTACTCCTAAATTTAGATTCCCTAGTACTTCCATATATAGTCCATTTATTGTTCTGTTTCGCCTTTCCAAATTACCTATTTCGCATATTTGTCATCCATTTTGGAAAATGGCATTGTCAAGACCTGACCACCTGCGGAAGTGCCACCACAAACACCGTCCCGGCTAATGACTATTTCTCACGTAATCCTTCAAGATGC
The DNA here is from genome assembly GCA_034695465.1 of Entomobrya nicoleti. NCBI lineage: Eukaryota > Metazoa > Arthropoda > Collembola > Entomobryomorpha > Entomobryidae > Entomobrya > Entomobrya nicoleti. The sequence goes on from JAQFZG010005301.1 coordinate 9,704, forward strand.
ATCATGTCAACGACTGGAATTTTCACAGAAGAAGTAGTTATCAAAGTCATGGAACATCATCCTTGCAAAAGCCCATCCAAATACCCAATTCTCCAAATATGCCCTCAAATAGCTTGGACTTACTTTTTGTAAAATAGATAAAATTTGCAATTTGGATAGCCACATATTACTTCCTTTCACAAATCCTATTGACTCACAATCAGCAATCCAATCTGATTCAGATCCCTCTTGTGAAAACAGTAGTAAACTCCGATTACCGCAAAAATTCCACACTATTCGACAAAACCATCACAATTTCAAAAGAAGCCCATATCTCTCCTCATTCTAAAGCTGCAACTCATTTAGGGCGGACGGGTGTCGCCTTTTCGGTGCCACACTTGCCACTGCCACATTTGATAGTCTTTGTGGAATGCAATTACAAGCTTTAAATCTAGCGAGAATGAAGTATCCTCATAAAAATTGGGTGTATCAAATTTTCTGGTGATGTTTAACCTTTGGCATATTGTATAGCCCGTAATTATCGAGTAATCCGGGAAAGTAAAAACCAACCTGAAAAAGTGGTTTTTTTAAACTTGGATCGATTGATTGTGTGCTCTAATGCTTTTATTTTCCTCTAGTACAGAAAAGTAGAGACGATCGGGTTAACATGACAAGTGATTTCAGTCTGGGTATCCTTAAGGTCAAATGATCATAGTTTTAAGCAATCGAATATGTTGATTTTAATCCCAAGCTATTTTCCTCAAGTACCGAAAAGTAAAGCCGATCGGGTTAAAATTACATGTGATTTCAGTTGCAGTATCCTTAAAGTCAAATGATCATAGTTTTAAGCAATCGAATAT
>JAQFZG010005302.1:0-10541 GCA_034695465.1 Entomobrya nicoleti
GGTCCTCCAAGTATATTGATAGACTATATCAACGTTGAGTTTATCACTGCCTTCTTCTTCGTTACAAATGTGAAACGATTGAATATAGCCAGATCTTCCCATTCTGTAAAGCGGTATGTAGTCGAAGCTTTAAGAACTTTAATAAATTTTAGCCAAACTATTAAACTTACTGTGTTGCGGATAAATGTATGTCTCCTGGCATATATTTTGCGGTCACGGTCGAATAACAATCCGGATGATTGTAGATGACAAAACATGTTTCTGTTTTAATGGAGTAAGCTAGCGCTTGTTTACTTGCGGGTATATTGTTACAGTCCGCTGTTGAATTACTCTGCCAAAACAAATCTAAATAATTTAAACAACAGAATATCTTAGAGTACATCTAAGAATAATTTAAAAAAAACCTTTTTTAATATGAAGAAGGAACCTGTGAAATTGTTTCGCTTAAAAAGTTGAATACTGACTCTAGAGACACCAGAAATAATCAAAATATTTCCGAGAAGAAATACGTATAGAAGCAGTGATACCATTGTGTTGCCGCGTTTTTTAACTTTTTGCACAATAATGTTTGTTTACACATTTATGAGCTTAAGTTTACAACTGCGACCTAGTACACTCGTGTAAGCAACCAATTGTGAAGTGCTGGATGTCTTAACTAAGAAAGATCAATAACAAGTATGTTTTCAAGGGATGGGCTTTTTCAGCATAATCAGCCGTTAGGAAAAAGCACGAATGCAAAAAGCATGGATGACTGTTCACGAATTCTCCTAAGTAGATATCCTCGAAGTGGTAAAAATGAATGATAATCATGACCTAGTTTTAGTAATACGCTCTTTCTTAGATAACACGAAGTGGTTTTTGATGAGAAATAAGTATCGCATGCTATGGTAAATACTACGGTGAATGATTGCAGTGCAAATATGTTTAATATTGGTTTAATTGTTATACATTGAATTTCAACTATAGAGTTTTCATGTTATAAGCATTCTTACGTCTTGTTGACAAACTTATTATAGTAGAGTGCTTTAGTATGGTGGCGAGATTTATGAGTATATGGGACACAAAAGTTAAATAAGTTTACGATCACGAAAAATAACGGATGCGGTGTACGAAGCACTGAAAACTCACAAACTTATATATATAAATTCTATTTTCCATTAAGCTTCCGGTCGTGTAAAAAATTATAGTAAAACATTGGATATGTAATGACCATTCTAGCGGTAAGTTTCAAATAGAAATGGTATTATAAAATATCTTACAGGTTTCGTTTATAAAATGTGGACATGTTTTTCATAACACATTAATTTACCCATACAAATGAAGCTAGGCTTACGAAAAATAAGAAAACATGGTGCGCTAATACGACTTTTCTAAAATATTTAAGGTTAAATCAATAGGTTTAATTTGTAGACAAGAATTTGTTTGAAGACAAATGCTGTAATAAACGACGCAAAGCCCAAAACCAAAACCGTAATAACTTTGTACTGTAATTTTACAAACAGCTTATTGAGGTCAAATTAAATTTTGTGAGCAAAACTTCAAAATTCTTAATGTAACCCTCAATTTTTTCACTGAATTTATTGAAGTCGTCATTCTGTTTCTTCATAAACCCCTCAATGACGTTTTGAAATTTGTCCTGGTTTTGTTTCGATTGGTCATACTGTGTCTGTATTTCGTTAACTTTACTAATAAGGAATTTAATATGTTCTGTATCCACGTCAACCCTACTTTCCGTAATACTCTCATAATTTTCCTCTCTTTCAGTTGATACTAATCTCATGTTTTCGATTGTCAACTGGGCAGACATACAGCTACTTTGGTAATACGGAGAATTAGGATTTGGTCCGAATGACTGAATCTTGTATGCTGTTTTGGTCAAACTATCTGTTTGTATATGATCATGCATGTATCTGGAATCCATTGAATGGCCAGCTGGTATAAGCTTAGAGTCCCATTTATCAACTGTACAGTCGGGCTCATAATATGCCAGCATGGAATTATGATGGTTGTTAACAGACCAAGTATCCATATTTTGTACACATTGGGAAATATTGACACATGAGCATACATTTTTATAACTTTGAAGCACATCAGGGATAAAAGAGCTGAGGTAACTAAAAGTATAATATTTGGTGATGTCAACGTTCAGCTGATTACCGCCTTCGTCTTCGGTACAAGTGTGAAATGATCTAATTCGTCCATCTCTGCCAATGCTGTGTAAACTCAACGTATGTATTAACTATCTTACAATAATTTAAACTAAAGAAATTATTTTAAACAAGCTTACTCGTATTCAGATAAGTTGATATCTCCAGAAATGATAGCAAAATAATGCTTTATTGTGACTGTGTATCAAAGTGCAATTAGAGGTGGTTCGAATGTCATATAGTTCGTTTTTGTCAGTTAGGAATCAAGAAAAACATAGAAAGCTACATTTTGGACCTTTAGAAACAATGCTATTTTTGGCTACCTTCAACCCCCAAAAAGTGGTCTTGTACAATAAGATAGCGACATGTGTCCTTTGACAAAGTTGTAGTACTCAGTGAGTGCTTTCGAATTGTATGTGATTCATTACTGACGGCCATTTAGCCCAGGCCCCTAAAATGGAATAAGGTCCTTTCGTAATCTGTTTAGTAAACTTATTAATACTGACGCTGTGTTCGCTGAGAATACTCTCAATACCACTTTGAAATTAATCCTGGTCTTGTTTGGATTGTTCAAATTGTGTCTGCAGTTCCCCAACATTATTGAAAAGGAGTTCAATTTGATCCTGAACATTAGCACCGTTATCGATCAAACCATCTCTTATACCATCAATATTTTCTGAGATGTTAGAATCCACTGATCTACTGTCTGGGGCTGTGATGTTGACAGAATTACAACTGGATTTGAAGTAAAGAGATAGATATATTTTTAGTTGTCCTATTGTTTCTGAAACTACAAATTCAGAGCTACAAGTAAACTTATTCAAATGTTAGGTTTATATCTGTTTTATTTACGTTAGGGCCAGTTGATCCTGAGCGATAAAATATTTTTTTAGTAGTAAAAACTACAATTTTACACAGTTTAGTTTTTTGACTAGATATCATATACAAGGAGGTTCAATTGTCTGATCTTGTATTATGTCTGTACAATACATAATGTAGTTTTCAAATATGTTCAGCATCAGTCTTTAAAAAAGTTCGGTTCTCCAAAAATTAAATTTGAATTTTGTCCGGAACTTTTTTAGACAGGGTTTATTTCCTAAACTAATGAAGAGTAGATGTTGGTGTTTGTTGTTTTATGAATATGAGAGGATAATGGTTGTGTACTAGCATGTTACTACTGTGTGTGTAGCTAAAGTTTTGCTGTTTTGCGTTTAGTGGCGAATTGTCTTTCAAAGAAGTCATAATGTTTGACTAGGTGCTCTTAATTCTCATGTGTCTGTTAAATGGAGGTGTTGGCGGAGAGCAACTAGCTCATCCACCGATAATTACATCGGTTTTTGAAGTCGGTGAAATTCCATTTAGAGAAGGGGGCCGTCCGCTCACCCTGCAATGTCAAGCAAATGGTGAGCCAACCCCAGCATATAAATGGCTAAAAAGTGGCAGAGAGTTTGTCTCCCACAATCAGTCACTTATATACAAGGAAGGTATTTCAATAAGACGTAGCACGGAAGGCACTCAAACAGGACCAAATTTATTAAGTGGGCTATCGATTTTTGCCACACAAGGAGTATCCAAATATCTATCGGTTTTCATAATTACTATTTTTTTACTATATATGATATGATTTTCTCTTTGAAAGATTACATCTATCTGTATAAGAAGTAGGATTGCGAAACTACACTTGTAATTTTCAAACTTGCGAAAGTTTCCTTATAAAAACCAGACCATAAAGCATTTTACTCGTAATTTAGAAAGATTATTTTAAAACGTATTGGCAAATAAATAAATACCGTCTAAAACATATTTGGGACTGAGATAATTTATGTAAGCCTGATAATACCGTGCAAAGCTGCTGAAACTATTAGATCTCAAATTGGTACCTTACAAAACACAAATTAGGTTTTATCCAACACAAGAAAAGATCATCTGATAAACTTAGTCTTTATAAGTTTACTTAGTTGTAGACTTTGGCAAGAAGGGCACATAGAATGCGCCAGAGCTGCAGGATAGAAAGTTTGGATGAACTTGCAACTTTCCCACATCAATACCACCGTTTTGTAGGAGCTCTCGCTCCCACTATACATATTATAGCATGATAGTATCGAAACGTCTCAGAAAAAGCTACAGTTCGAACTTAAAGGAAAGTAGAATAATAAATAAACAAAAAAGACTTGATCATATTGAAACACTCCAGAGTTTATTAGTAGATTATTAGAAAATGTTTGTGATGGATACAACAACTGTGGTGACTACGCGGATGAGACATGTCAACTTTGCGCATCTCCACCAAACTACTTAGCTCAAGTTCCTTGGAGCAGCACAATTAGTAAACTAAACGGAAGTAGCACAAAGCGTAGTCATGTAAAACACCAAAATAAAGCATTTAAAAGTGGAAAAGCTAGTAAAGGTATGGATGACCGCTTGCAGTTTACGAAGAAAGTTGGTCTTAAAAAACAAACGATATACTAATTTAATTTGTATTCATATCAAAGTCAAATAAACCAAAACAAAATAATTTGGAAAAAGTTAACATTGCATTTAATTTAATATTATTGGCAAGCCAAAAACCGTGCTTTATGGATTGCCACAGGCAAATTTATCAAAGCGCCTCGAAATAATTCATTCTTTTTTCTCATGATCATTTTATTGTTGACTATAAAGTAAACCAAAATTTATCACAATTAACTTTTTATACCTTGCCAACAATGGAAGTTTTTACATTTCCATCAAGCACAGAGCACATGCAGATCGAATTTAAGGTTCTTAGTGAAATTCTGTAACCCGTTGATTTAGCTGTTCGTTACCGAACACGTTGGCTTCAACGGGCAAAATTGCTGGATGGTCCCTTTTCCAAATTCCCAACACATTTTGTAGGTTTTCAAGTATTAAGTGTAAAAATTCAATAAAAGTGATTAGGCAGAATTGCGGATGTACCAATGGAAATACTGACGTGCTTACATACTAAAGGCTACATTTCGATAAAAGTTGTGGTATGGTTGTCACATAGTCTTCATAAAATAATATGTGCATGATATTCACCTGCGAAAAACAAATGCGCGAATGTAAGAGTACGTTTTAATTTCTCTTTTTTTACGTTAGTGTTAAAATGCATTTGTATTATTTTATTTGAATATTTATTCAATTTACACAATGATTATATATGTCCTGGATCGAATAATTAGGATAACACGACCAGAAGGAAATGTGTACCTAACATTTACTTTATTTCATACACATGAATGCACACTTGATGAGGGGAAAGACTTGCATGTGCTTTATTTATATATTTCCATACAACCATACGAGAAAATTCATATGAATCAAGCAAACAGCTCACGCAGGTCAAATTTAATTTGAGCAGCAAAATTTTGAAACTGTTGCTGGAGCTGGGAAATTTTGTCGGTGAGTTGATTTAAGTCGTCCTTCTGTTGTTTGACTATGTCACTTTGAAAATTATCTTGTTGTCGCCTGGACAGGTCAAACTCTGTTTGAAGTTTCACAATTTGATTGGTGAGGACTTCCCACTTGCAGCTAGAATGAAAATAGGGAGAGTTGGGGTATGGTCCTAATGACTGGATTTTGTATGTTGTGTTGGTTAAAAGGTCTAATTTCTTATGGCGATGCATATCTGTGAAAGCATAATTGTGTCCTGCTTCTATTAGCTTGGGATCCCATTTATTCTTTGAACAATCCGGCTCATAATATGCCAACAAGTCATTGTGGTGGTTGTTAATGGACCATTCAAACATATTTTGCACATATTGAGGAATGTTGACACATGAGCATACGTTTCGGTAGCTTTCAAGCACGTGAGGAACCACCCAACTATACTCATATAACTTGGTGATATCAATGTGAAGCAGGCTTCCACCTTCATTTTCGTTGCAACTGTGGAATGATCTAATCCATCCGTGTCGTCCAAGTCTATAAATAATTGATTGGGTTTTTGAATTTTTAACCCTTTCGGTTTACCCTACCTTTTAAACAAATCTTTAAGTGTACTTACTGATCTGATGATAAAATTATGTCTCCAGGCATGTACTTGACGCTCCAAAGCGCTTTACAATCCGGTTGCTGGTAGGCAATGAAGCATGAATTTGTTCTGATGGAGTAAACGTAATTCCATTTATCTTGAGTAATATTATTGCACGCTGCTGTCGAATTACTTTCCCAGATTAGTCCTGTTTAGAAGGAGTTTTTTTAGAATTTTTTTTACACTAAAGTCGAGAACCCTTTTAAAATAATTGATACATTATTGAAAGTGGAATATAACTTACTTGTAAAGTTGTGGTTTTTATAAACATGTATGTTGATTCCATTCCCACTGGAAATTTCCAGAATACTCGACAAATAACACAAATACAACATTGGCGATAATGCTGTCATTTTGCAGGGAATAATTGCGCAATAAAAACTTGTAGTCAATAAAACGAAATAAAACTTAAAATTGTATATCCTAATTTTCTCAATTCAAGTTAATTCTAAAATGGAGTATTTTTTGAAGCTCAAACAATATAATGTGTGAAAAATAACTTTGCTGGAAGTGTAGGTGCTTTCTTCATTACAAGAAAATACGACCTAAATATATATTTATGGAAATTGCGGATGTGGAATATGTCAGGTTTAAAATAAATATGACTCGTTTTAGCTTGTAAATTTAATACTTCCATTAACAAATATATAGTATACTATACGGGATTATTATGGAATAAAGTTTGAGGTTTTTTGGACGAAATTAATTAAACGGCATGACTAAATTCCGGCTAGCAGTATTATGAACAAATATACTCACCAGACGTTTGACAAAATGTTCGACATTAATAGTTACCGTATTAAATAATAAAATGTGGAAAAGTTAGGAAAGCCAAAATTCAAACATGTCTCGAAATGCACGAAAATGGATGTTAATTCGAATGCTTATTGATGAAATATTTTTTTTTTAAATTTTGGGGTCAAGTCAGACCGACAGCACACATTTTGGGTTAATAGAACAAAGTGCCAGTGTTAGCTATTGATGTAAAAGAAACAAGTAATAACTTTTTCTCGTTTAATTCGGTTGCTTGCTCATTAAATAACTTGAATTTTTTCTACTTGTGGTCGCTACTCAGTATTGTATCTTCAAATAAATTCTTTCGTATTAATCTGCAAACTGGTATAAGGAAAGATAGTTTGATTTAGGCTTGTGGTTTTCTAGGACCACAAAGTTGTCTCCAAATAGAATATTACGAAGAATTCCGGATGTACAGCAGGAAGCAGTGTCTATGTTTAAGTTACATATTTGCTCCTGCTCACTAGTCCACTCCAAATTAAAAAACTTATACTTCATATTGATAGTATTTGAACTATCAATGAAGCTCATCAGTATGCAGTTTTCCACGACATTGTAAATGTTTTCGATATGCGATCTGACGTACAACAACTTTTGGCATGACTTGTGCTGTTGACGGAATGGGAGAAGTGGGTTTATGGAAGATCCGATATAAAATTAAATGTACAAAAAGTAAATATTGTGAAATGATGTTATGAATTAATTTTTAAATTTTGAATATATTTTTTGTTGAAATGTATGCTATTTGAAACTCGCTATTTTCATGCGATAAAAACTTATTGCTCTCGTGGGTTTTCGGTATACAAGTTAGTGTCTATCTGGTTTAGTTTGGGTATGCTTTAGAACGTCGTGTGAAAGAGCTCAGTCCAAATGATTAAGAAAGAGTGACTTCGTTTTGGGAATGGGTGTTTTTTTATTACAAACCATTGTATTCAGTTCAGTTAATATGAGAATTTTCATGCAACGTGGAATACCGGATGTGGAATATGTCAACTTTGAGATAAATACGAATCATTTCAGTGAACAAATACTTTACTTCAGTTTACAGGAAATAATTAATGATATGGAGAGTCATGGATAAGTTTTGTCGTTGTGCTGGACAGAGTCGAGAGTTTGTAAGTGGGCGTATTTTTGCATTGAGAGCGATTAGGAAGAATAGCGGATGTACAAAATGAAGCAGTGAGCATCCACGAACTGAGCTCTATGCAAACGACACTTTTTGATAAGACTTGCGTTTGTGTGTGCATATTAGTGAAATGACTTAGGCTTTAATATAGATCAATATTTTTATTTTATCCTCATATTTGTTTAGATTCATATTAGTCTTTAAATGGATTCTAATTTTAAAACTTCCAACTTACTAATTCATAAGCCTGTTTTTACCGGAATACATTTGAGAGGCGTTAAAGGACATCAATATGTTGTTACACTAAGTTTCTAGTTTCTATGGGTTGCTATTGCCAATGAACTTAAATTGCCCCTTCATACATTGAATGCGTTTATTTACGAGGGATGTCTTTATTTTTTCAAACAAAATTCTAGCTAACATGTTATGAATGCAAATGCATGAATTCTTAATTCGTTTGTTTTTATCTTCAGATTTTTTGTTAGTTGTACTCATCTTTTTCTAGTTAGTCTTTATTAATTTTTTCCCCAAAGCAAACAACCAAATATATGTATTTTAAAGCATGATGTTTCTCTTGAGTGATGATAAGGCAATTTATATCATTATGTGTTGAGAGAAATTGTAAAAGCAAACGTCAACATTTAGTAGGTCGTTGCCTTCTAAGCTAGTATTTAGCTAAGTAAGCACATTCATTTGTGAAGTGCATTTAATTATACTGATATGTATGCATTATTGTATTATGTGACTATGTGACAAATGTAACATTATGTAATGAGTATGTAATGTCGTAAAGTATTTAAACTCGCGAATAAATCGAGCTTACATTCATTGCTCAAATTAACTAACTCAATTAATGCACCATTTTATTTAAACATTATGAACAAACTATATCCTTAATAACAGTTACAATTATTTTTAACATTTTGGTTTACATTTTAATTAGGATAATCTTTAAAATTAAGTATAATAATTTTTTAATGACCACCTTTTTCCATTGTAAAAAGAGTTAATATTGTAAAATTGTGTTTTCAGTTAAATTTAAAATGCATATTATTTCATTTTTTGAAATGCTTAATGCATTCTGCTTTATTGACAATAAAAGCAGTTTGTAAGTTTAAAGAAATATGGGATTATCAGTACATTATGTGTAATGGGTACACTTGCATGGTTTGCATAAAAAATTTCATCAAATTTTGTTACATGTTTTCGCGTAGTGGCAAAGTAGTCTTTAAAGAGTTGGACAAAAGTCCTTAAAAATGAAGCACGCAAAAGGGTAAATTAAGGAAGGAAGTGTTCGTTAGATATTTGCTGATTGACCTAAAACATTTAAAAAAATATCAAGCATACAGCTCATGCAGATTGAGTTTAATATGAGCAGTCAATCTGCGAAATGGTTTTTAGTATGTCACGTTGAAATTTCTCTTGGTTTCTTTCAAAACGATCGACTTGTGTCTTCAGCTCTGCAAACAGATTGGCCAGGACTTGATACCCTTGACAATTAACGCCAGCAGTTTGATCCGTTACCACTTCGGTTGTACTCTCAATAGTTTTTGTGGTCTCCGTTGCGACGACGTGGGAAGAGTTGCAGCTCGTAAGAAAGTAGGCTGAGTTGGGATTTGGTCCAAATGACTGAATTAAGTAAGTTTGGCTCGTAATATGCCAACAAATCGTTATGATGGTTGTCAATAGACCATTTTGACATATTCTGGACATTTTGGGGAACGTTGACACATGAACATACCTTTCTATAGCTTTTAAGCACTTTAGAAGGTTTCGATGAATTTTTATACTGGGTGATGTCAACATTGAGCTGATTTCCACCTTCGTCTTCGTTACAAGTGTGGAAAGATATAATTAAACGATTCCGTCCAAGTCTGTGGAACGTGATATGGTGGTACATTCATTTTTTAACTTCCTCGTCTTGTAATGCTTTGCAACAAATGTGTGCATCAACTTACTGATCTGATGACAAAATTATGTCTCCTGGCAGGTACTTTTCAGTCAAGTAAGATTGACAATTCTCGTGATAGTAGGCAATGAAACATGTATCCGTTCGGATGAAATAGACCAATGCTCGTTTATCACGGGGAACATTGTTGCAGCCTCCATTCATGCTACTTTCCAACACCAATCCTACTCAAAAAATATAAGATATCGCAAACCGTAAAGTTAAGCACGTTCTGAAAATAAAGGGAACTTTCAGATCAAATTTCTGTCTAAATTACCAGTGAAATTGGCATGTTTATAAAGTTGAATGTTGACGCCATGTGCACCTAAAATTACCAAACTGTTGAGCAGGTAAACTAAATAAAAAATCACCAATGATGCACGCATTTTTACTCACACTCAATTTTTAAAGCAAATACAATTTTTGGTGTCCATCAAATACGACTTAAAATTTACACTTTAATACTTTAATATGGCTAAGTATCGGTTTGTT
>JAQFZG010005303.1:0-10539 GCA_034695465.1 Entomobrya nicoleti
TTCCGGTTTCTTTTCACTGTTGTTACAGCGTTATCCAGAGATTCGAGCGAATCTTCTGAAATTTGAAATAGTTTTTTATTAGTTGAAATCATAAACTAAACCTCCTCCTTTAATCTACCTTTCAGCAGATAGGAAGACTTGGAAGGAGACAAACATAAACAAAACCTAGTGTATTTTTTAATACTCTACAAAAACTACAAACCTTTTTGCATTACATATGAATCAAACTTAATGTAAATTAATGGGTAGCAAGAACTGAATTTCCGTTGGATGTTTACCTTAACAGAAAATAATATATAGTAAACAGAGATATCGTGCCTTTCGCCTTTGTCTAAAATAATCATGCATATTTTTTAGTTTCATTTTCATTTACTATTGCTATTCTCATAATAAGAAGCGTTAATGCGGCTAAAGGGTCCCTTGCTCCTGCTTGTTTTCTTGAACTACATAGAGTAAAACACACTACATGGGAATAAGTAGCAAAGGTAAATCGGCTATGGCACCCTGTGTGCCCTAGTCTATCAACCTAATCTAAGTAGTATCAGTAATAAAGCCGTATGTAAAACAAATCATAGCAGAAAACAGACGAATACGAATGATTTATGATTTAGTGCGAATACAAAAGAAATTCATATTTTTTAGCTTGTATTAAACAGGGGTTCATATCATCGTTATCATCATCAATATAATCATGTAGTGTCGTGCCATGTAATAACTAGAATACAAATATTTTATAATTGTTAACCAACAAAATAAAACTAGCCAAATAAATTAATACAATTTGAAGTATGTAGTTGAGTGATAGTGATGGGAGCATCATATGCGTCTGATGATTCCAAACTGCTAGTACGGTTCATCAGTCATTCATTAGCTAATTGTGGGGACAGTCTTATAGTATAATACGCTGCGCTAGCAAAACTAAGTATGAGTAAAATATATTTTATGGAATAGTTGGAAGTGAACTGATTTCTACAAAATTATGATTTCCTCCACTCAGTTAGATCACAGGCAGAATACATTTTTCTGGGATTGAAAGGAAAAGTGAAATCTTTTTGAGATACATACTTGTGTTGTGTTTAGTAAAAAGTAATCTAGTGCAAGTGGGAGTTGTTACCAGAAATTTTTAAAACGTGTTTTAAGTTTTTTACATGGTTAGAAAATGCGAGCTGTATGGAGGCATTCTAACCTACTTTCATTGATCTCTGCGACATGTTCGTTATTTGGATTAGTCACTTCGGTGACTTATGGGCGTAAGTTCCAGCTTTCAATATTGATATCAAAAAATATTGGAAATGAAATAAGCTGGAATGAAATCTAAAATTTAATAAATTTTTCTGTATTTCTTCAACGCATGTCAGCACCCCTGGTTTCATTAACACGATGGGATAGGCTTTCTCGAGGACCGACTATTTTTAATCCTGACACGGGAAGAACAATATTGTTGGAAGATTATCCCAATTACTCTGTTGTAATTCCGTTGGCACCGGACAGTCCAAGTGCTACATCAAATCAAGTGTTCATTTCTAGAAGAGTTTCCGGTCCCGGAGAGTTTACGGTGGAGGCGCCACCCGGGTATGGAGTAATGGCAATAATACAAAGCTTGGATCTTCGGGTGGCCGAAGATGCTTGCAATGATTTTATTCTCGTAAGTATACTTTCTTTGGTATAATATAATTAAGTCTCGTGCTAGGTGCTTTTTTAGCCCTGTCACGATTTTAAGTACAATAAACATTTATGCATAAATATGTTTATGTTCACCATAATCATACGTTATATTCATTAATGACTTCACTCCAAGCAAAATAGTTAGCAAAAGTCAAACTCCTTCCATTTTAGCTGTACTGGCACTTCAAAATGTGACCTTCGTACCTGGTAGTATTAAAAATGTAGTTTAAGTTGACGCCTCAGAGCATCTTGGTTACGTTAATAATAGTCAAAGAATTCAATGACGGTTAGAGTAGGCCAGCGGCTTGTGTGCGTGAAATGCACCATAATCAAATTTTAATTTTTAAAAAGGTCATAACTTCGGTTAAATGACATTACGTCTTCATTTATTTTTTAGTTTATTTTATTCCCCATGCAGCTTACTGTTTCTTCTACTTAAAATTCAAAAACATTACTACATCAATTTTTTGTTTGCTGAAAATAGTAACTTTGAAATCGATGAATTTTTGAAGTCGTAGCGGAGAATACATATCGACAAATTTGTCTGTAAACGTATTATCTTGAACAATTCTGATTAAATAATTAAGGTTCGCGGCTAAACTTGAGTGAAACAGGTCGTTATTGCTTCCGTCAGGTTTGGAATGAGGTCATTTTTTACTGTAAAATATCAGCATGTACATTAAAAGTTCATACAGTGTAACAGTAAGTAATAAGACAATAACTATTGCAAGGGTAATGTTAAGAGTATTATGCAACTTTATTGTATACAAATATCACGGTTTTGATGTCATCACAATATGATTTCCAATGACTATGTCGATTGTCCAAGCAGAGCTATAGGAAATGTATAGGCATGTGACAATATTTTTTTTGATATAGACAATTAGGAATTTTTGCCCTTATGTTATTTTTAATTAATATTTTTATATAACAAATTGCACATCGTTACTCGGATTTAATTTCATTAAATTTGGAAATTGGTAAAATTATCATTACCGTACAAATATAGAGAAATAGGTAATAGAAAGTAGACACAGTATTAATGATTTAAGATATACTATTAACAGTATTAACTTAAGGCTAGTTAATTAATTTCCCTTTCAATGAAAAATAAAAGTATATTGAAATTACGTTTTATGTGACTGATACATACATCCCTTAGTGTACTTCGAACTGTTTTACATTATTACCTTTAAGTGTGGGAATCTAAAAAATGCACAACATAAAGCATGAGAACTTTCAGTGACTTAAGAGACTTCAGGATTGCTATATTTTCATGTTTACCTATATCAATTTAGGCTCGTTTGACATGTCCTGAGTTGATGCTTGTTTGCATGTGTTTACCTTTTTTATATTTATATTATTAAAACTACTAATACTAATGATGATGACCTGAATGCATCTAATGTATGCAATCAAATTTCCATCTAAAATGTTGGTGTGCAAAAGAGATATTCTAACTTACCAACTCTTTTCATTTTCTTTAGTTATCCTGTCCATTTGTCGTGATTTATTTATTGATGCTACTAAATTACTATACTTTGTTTTCTTACGAACTGACCTGCTATAATTTCATTTTAAATGTCGATGCATACACACGTTTATGTGAACAGCATAGTATGACTTCTTTGATTATTGTATGAATTTATCTGCATTATTGTCTAATGATGGAAATTAGTATTTACGTACTTTTTAAAATTAAACAAATTCATTAAGTGTTCCAAGCTCTACAGCAAATAGTCTTGTGTTATAAGGTTTGCATGAATATATAGTCCGGATATAGGCGCACATTGTACAAAACTACAAAAATGGTTATATATTTTGTGTACTAATTTTATTCGATGAAAAAGTGTTACGGAATCTTCATATATATATTCATGTTGCTATCATTTTGTATGTATTTTACATTCCTTGATTGCATTAACTTGAGAATAAAACAAAGTACGTTCTTTGATAAGGCTTGTGTTAAACACGAAATTAGATTAACTGATATGGGTTCTCAAATATCTCGATGATATACTTCATACTTTTTTTCCTTCCTTACAGCCTTCTCACCTTACCAAGTCGTAATTTTTGTATATGTATCAATACCAATGAACTATCGCTGTGAAATAAGGCCTAAAATAGATTAACAAAAGGGCATTTGTTTTTATTACGCACCCTGAGATCTACGAAACCCACTTCGTCCTCTGGGCATATATCCCATCTTGAGAATTCAATCAAAGAACATCTTACATAGACATTATTGTGCAGAATATGTTATGAATATGATGCTAAAATAAGTTATTTATAAAATTTTATCTGGACACAGTTTTTAATTATGCACTGAAAATTAGGATAAGCCAATGCTATTACGTGATTTGCACTTGAACTTCTTAAGCTCAGGTTTTTAGTATCAAATCATGAGCCATGAATGAACATTAATGCATCTTAACTGTTTACGCTCGGGCAAGTAAACGGATTGAAGACTGTTGAATGAAGCTACATGTTTTAAAGTACGTTGTGTGTTTTAAATCGCTTTACAAGTTCAACCTATATTGTCCTTACTTACGATTCTTATAACAAAGTACAGGAGAGCAGTGAACTGCATTATGCACTGATAATTCAAAATGTGTGTTAAAATATACATTTTTGCCTTTAACCTTCACCATGTCCGCATTATGTGCTTTAACCGTCTCATTCATTACAAAAAGCGTATTGTTTTCTGCAAAACAAATGCCAAGAATACGACTTGCCAAGTTACCTTAATAGAGTTTAGAAGCCGAAGCATCAGTTAACGAAACCACATGCATGCATCACATTATATTTTGCAGCTTCTTTTAAAGAATGTAGTTGTAGTTCAGGAGTATAACAACTTATTGTTCTTAAACGTATTGACGCAGTAAAAATTAAATTTCATTTTCATTTAATAGTTCAGTGAAGTGGACGGAGGAGGGGTTGAAACGACAGGAACTTGTGGGAAAGTTGACGTACGTGATACAAGTCCTACACCTAAAAGTCTCATAGGACCAAGAACTTTCATTAGCGATTCTGGGAGGATGAAAATTCTGTTTTATCATGGATTCATTTGGGGTCTAGTTCGTAATTTTAATTTTGACATTTTTGACTCGAGTCTCAATCCAGACCTGAAAGCGGAAATTATATTCACAGCGTTCAAAGGTAATTTGATTTACAATTTCCATCAACATTCTTTATACATACTTTACTCCTTTCATATATGTATGATATATTTTTGAAACTTTCCTTGGTTTATAGACTGTCCATCGCTTAACAAAACGAGCAATATTCAAACCGGAAGTGAATCAGATATAAGTGACGTGAACTTATTCGCTACCTGCTCACCAAGTGTACCAAATAGCAAGACGTGCATTCGAAAAGAACTGTTTTGTGATCACACCTTGAATTGTGCATTCGGAGAAGATTTCGCTTCGGAT
Organism: Entomobrya nicoleti; assembly: GCA_034695465.1. Taxonomy (NCBI): domain Eukaryota; kingdom Metazoa; phylum Arthropoda; class Collembola; order Entomobryomorpha; family Entomobryidae; genus Entomobrya; species Entomobrya nicoleti. The sequence continues at coordinate 5,100 of JAQFZG010005303.1, forward strand.
GAGGATTCCCTCACTTGTGCAGGGCTACGTCAAGGAAGTGGATTTTCGCAACCTAGACACTCACAGCGTACAACAACGACAACTGCAGCAACGACTTCGACAGCACCGTCCACAACAACAGTTGCTTCGGCGAAATCGACCAAATTGCCAGCCTCTACCTCTGAGAGGCCAAGACCTAACAGTATTAGTAGTACAACTACTGAAAAATTTGTAGAAATTAAACATAGTGCAAAGGAATCCGGGACAGATGCTGCAGGCTTGATTGGTTTGGTGAGGAAATTTCCTCAAGTTGAGATTAGCAGACCGCATAAAGCCAGTAAAACTATTGTTATCAGAGGTTCATCCAGTCGAGCTACCAATCTCACTGCTTCTCAGTTCAATCTTACCGAAAAATCAAAGTCAAGTTTAACTCCGACCAAAATGCCTCTGGAGAAAGTTGAGTTGTTTGTTGATGTAAAGCCGGATCCTATAATTGACGATTCTTTAGTAAATGGCCTGAGTGAAGAGGAAATCTTGCTGTTAGATGATGTAGGGCTGTCTCCGATTGCTATAATCGCAATAGCTTCCGTAACCGGCATAGTGCTAATATTGATAGGTATTTTGAGAGTATATTATTGTTACAATAAAGTTATTTGGAATCCACATGGCAGTCGGTTGAAATCAAATAATGAAAGTCCTCCTGAGACTCCTAATGCGAATCTAATGAGGAAAATGAAAATCCTGGCAATGGAAAGTGAAGAGGTTTTTAAGGAAAAGAAAGGCAAAAAGGAGCAGCCGCCTTCTTACGAAATTTTGTTTCCACTTCCAGAAGAAAAGGATGCAGATAATAATGAAGGCATAAAAGTGTAGGCGAAAATATACTAAAAAGAATTCTTTAAAGGTGCAAGTTTTCCTAGGGAAAAGGGTGTCTTTTACTATTATAGTTATCTCATTATCCAAATACTGACTGTATTAAATATTACATAAACTTGGTACACAGTTTGAATGAAAAATGTACTTACGTGTGTATGTGGGTTTGATGTGTGCTAATTAATTAAGTAATATGTTGTTTTTACCCGTCCTGATTAATTATCCGTATTTTAGTTTCTTGCTAGCAGCTCATTAAATATGTGAAGCTGGGCTGTTTATGTGCTAAGTGATCAACTTTTCATTTACTAGTACACAATAAAGAAAATATAACATTAATTATTTTTTATCAAATGGTTAAATTTTAAATATGCTTTTGGCTGTGAATTAGCAGCTTCATGAACATACATCAAGTGTATGCATCAGGTTTGTTACAAATTATCAATCTCAGACCTTGTCTCGTAATGCCCCAACCGATTTCGAAGGTTTCAATCTCTGGTTACTTCAATCATTCTTTTGAATTCATGATGATTACTCTGCTTTTGTCACAGTTATGAGTTATTACGTTGCGGAAGATATATGCATAATATACTTAAATCGGTAAATGAGCATCAACAGTAATTTTTACTTGGCAAGCGGTTTCGTGTTGACTTTATTTTGTTACTTAACTTTAATTATTAACATACGCGGTTTTAATAAATTATCAGGTATTCCAGGTAAATTAACAGCAGGGAAAGCAGTATAATATCGTTTTTAAGTAATGTTAATGTACAATAAGATTAGTACACGTAAAGTTGTTTCAACTGCTCTCGAGTCTCATCAGATAATGAGTATATATCGAAACGATTTTTCTCCGTAGATAATTTTCGTATTCTGCTTGGAAAACCTTTAATCCCAGAAACAAGTCTCTTTCTACTATTTGTCCGAAAAAGTGGTTGGGACCCATAACACTTCCAACTACTCATTTCGTTAATATCATAATCTGATGGACATCTCAGAATGGGTAAATGAGAACGGCACTTGGGCTCATCTCCTTCAATTCCAGATCTCTGCATCAGATCCAATTCAACTTGGAGAGGAGCTGGGAGAAACTTTTGTGGGACCTCGGAAGTTTCCGAAACTATTGAGCATAATGATATGAAAGAGGGGCGAGAGGTCATAATTCTTCGAGACATCATTGGTTTAAAGTCGAGTGGCTCATCTCGCTTGCACATGACACTATTGTTACAGATTTCCATGTCCCCCATACTTATTCCACCAGGTGCAGAGCAAGTTGATGATAGAGAGTTTGAAGACTTGACTGAACTCATGGATGCGATGGATAACTTCCTGAGGTAACTTTCCATATCCTTATCATTTTCACTTGACAGGTCAATGACAGGTTGGTCCATGGTAAAAATCGAGGGCTGGTGAAAACTTAAAGGCATCACAGCTCCCTTTCCCATCACAGGTTTATCAGTATCAGCGTCGTCTTCGTCTCCTTGGTCGTAGTCTAAATCTGTTCCACTTTCCTCAGGCTGAACACTCAGCTTCCTCATAAATGACCCGACTGACAATGAAAATGGCATGCCTAAAATGAAATACATTTCAAAATTGTCAACATATTTTGCAAAATTGATTTCAAAAGTAAAAGTTTACAAAACACTAATTACGTACTGTGGCGAGGATACAAAGTAGATGATGTTTTTTGTGAATAACAATAACAATGGAAAATGACCGGGATGTATTTTTGCAAAAAAATACACAGGTCACAGGTAACAACCAATTCAGAAGGTAACACCGATCTTGAGCAATTCAGAAGGAGGAATTGTATCACTAAATGTATGAGTGATGGTGATTTGCGTCTCAGAGATCATCATCAACTAAACTGGATTGCAGCAAGCTCATACCAAATACCGATCGATCTAAATAAAAATATGTTTCATAATTATTTTCCTTATATTTAATTAATAAAATACATGCATATTTTATACTTGTATATCATTAATATTAAATAGATACATACAACTATAAATATAAATGAAGAGAGTAAAGACAGACGTATGTATTTGTAAAGTCTTCATAAAAAAATATTTAAGCCCGTTTCAATGCTAAATCTAAATGAGGATTTTCAACCTTAATCACATGAGGAGACTATGGCCAGCATACTGAAAAGATAAATTTTATACCTTTTTGAAATATTATCTGCTGCATCTGTTAAAGTCGCGAGGAGTCTAGATAAGTTGTGGGGTGACTCATCTGGTTTACTACTGGTTTATTACGGATTGTTGCAGAAGTATCAATTAATTAAAAGAAAATGGAATTATGTACGTACAAAATATACTAACTACATGCAATATACATATATACATTTTATTACCTAATATATTATTAAATTCAACTCTAAAAAGCTATTATACTTTTCCTCTTAAGTATTTCGAAATCGAGAAGCTATAAATTTCTCTTTGTCTTTTAAGACGACTTACCAACATTACGGTTTACATTTCTTATCATTTCACATGTTAAATTAGTAGGTAGATAAAGGAAATCTGCTGGAAAAGAACTCCTATGTCTAGACCAATGGCCGGTCCTAGGGGTTAATGTTTCTCTACTTTACACCGTTGGTTTGCAGGTGTTTTATGGAGCTAAACCTCTGGAAACATGCTGGGAACGCTTGAGTTGAGTTTTAAATCTCATAAGACACGCTTCAAACATGAGATTTCTTGGCAGTACAGTTTCATTCAGATCCACGCAATGGTAGTGTTCATACAATCATCTTTTGTATTTATTGCTGTAGTCAATTAAGGAAAATGTTCATGATAATTGCATTCTTGCTTCATTTTGTAGAAATGACCACTTTCGGGATAATACAACATTCAATTTTAAAACATCTGTCGCTGTCACATATTCAATTTCGGGTAAAAGATTTTGACCAGGCTGGGATTAAATGAAAAATTGTTAAAATAATGACCCCCATATGAAATAATTTAAATGCAATTTGTACAACCTATAATTTATAATAGCATTAATGAAAGTAGCAATCCGAGGGCGTTTCGTCTGACGTATTGTGACGAAACTAAGACTTTCGCCTTCAAATTCCAATTTTTGGAGCTTAGTTTTTCGATAAGAGACTTTCTGGTCTCATTTAGCTAAACTTTAGCTCTACTTTGGTATAATTTCAGTCATAAGCTCTACAAAATGTACAAACAGGTAACTCATGACCTTCATTATGTTTCAGTCACGCCTCCATTTAATGTTTCATAATCGTTAGTAATAATTATTTGCAATCTTGCAAACTGTAGTTGTTTTTGTTATTTTCGGCCAGCAATCCAGAAGGAAGTTTAGCCAACATAACATAGTACGTATTTTTTACTACTTCGCAAATAAATCCTCTTTTCCACATAAATATATCATGCAACAAAAATATTACAAAATACTATGCAATTAACTTGCTTTGGTCACGACAGTATTTTTCCATTGTCTAGTAAAACAGTCTCATTTGTTTTTTATATATTTTTCTTGGGTACTGGTACTTGGTACTGGTATTTGTTATTGTTTGTCTAAATACGTTTTTTGGCGTTCATACGCAAAACATCAAAATACCTGTAGATGAAAAAACAGATTAATTGTGTTATGTTAATTAATCACCCAATGTTTTCATCACCTTTGATCACACTACACGTTACGACCATGACACGAGACGATAACCCTGTGGCCTTCACCTCAGTTCATTATTGCTGCCGTTCTATGCAATGTATTCTGCACATGTCCTTTATAGATCTTGCTTGTACCTTAGTGAACCTATCATTTATCTCCAATCTAATTTGCAAGTGGAGGGGTGCGGGGGGATGGGAAGATTGAGATCCATCAAAGGAAAAGTTCCAACATCGCCCGATTTCGGAGGACAAATTACTTTTTGCAGTCTTGACCAATGAAATGAGGTTATTATGGGTTTATAGATGTACAATGATATCAATGAAAAAAATCTTAAATGATCATGAACATCACGAGAGAATCTTAAATAATCGAATTATTCCACAGCTTTAACAAATCCTACAGCTAATTTAAATCTCGATTTTGTGTTCAGTTTTTTTAAATTTGTAATGGAACGAAATTAAATGGGGTGGACTTAATAAATACATAATTTGGACTTATAATGAGTATTCTAATTTATTGTTAGTGAGTAAAAAGGCAAAAATAATACACATATTACGTGTAACGTAAATTTCATTCATTTAGAGAAACTGCAAGAAATTTACTGCCATTTATGCCCGCCCGACCATAAATACAATACAATCGAAAATGTCATATACAATATAATTAGTCTATCGTTTGTTCCTTTTACGACACCGAAACATGTAAAAGTGCTTTACTTGTCCATAACATGACTTCATTTAATGCAAATATTTTTTTTAATTATGGTTGTAATATGCTGAAGTGGCATGGACATTTTTTTGCATGAAAAAATAAGTATGAGAACTGATACAACAAAGGATGGACGAAGATTTAAAATGGTATGATTATTAAACGATGCAAAGAACTTGCCAGCATGTTTTTAGATTTTCATTGTATTAAATTGTTTATTACCAGCAAACATTTTTGAAGTTGATGAATA
>JAQFZG010005304.1:0-10538 GCA_034695465.1 Entomobrya nicoleti
AGCATCTAGTTAACTAACATGGGTTTAGCATCTAGTTAACTAACATGGGTTTAGCATCTAGTTAATTAACATGGGTTTAGCATAGGGTTTAGCAAGTGATACAAATCTGTCACTTTTAGTCCAGACTTATTATAGATTAGTATTATAATCATATCTAATAGTGTGTAACGTTGTACTCGGCTATCACCCTTTAGTAAAGGTTGACTATTTTTCATTAGTAATGACAGTGATACAGTTAAGTAGGTCTACAGAGTAGCTGATGCTTCAAGACAGATGCTAGAAGTAACCTATTTTATTTCATGTTGAAAGCTTTTGAAAGTTAAGTAAATTTTACTTTGATGCTTTAGTGTTTTGAACGCTGTAACTTTTTATTGAATTTAAGATAAAATGTTAGCGTGGTAGACTAGATAAGTACTTATTTTAGCATACTTCTGTCTCAAATGTTTTCTATCTCGTTTGACTTTGCCAAGCTACTTTCCACTTTTATGTTTTACAATCGTAACTTTGTTTTCTCCGTTTCAAATAATGTAAATATTTTCATGTTGTAATTTCAGCAAGTAAGATCCGCGTTGAAACTTAAACAAAAAAAGGAATTCAACATGACGTCAAAATATTGAACGGTTAATGTGGTTTTCTTGGCTGTTTGCAAGTGGAACAATTTGTGAACTTGCAAGATATTTTGGTTTAATTTTTTTAGCCGATTACCTCTGTAATTTTTTGGTAGATTTGTTTGACGGTGAAAGTTAAATTATCTTAAAATGTATTTCCAACTATAGTCCTTTGTTCATTGTCGTCCAACTCTAGATAAAATCATACTTTCATGTAACTTTGTTTTTCGAAAAATATTGTAAGATATATTTTTCATACATACAAATAAAGTACTATATTAATTATTATAGACTTTGCATCAGTTTTGATATATGCGCAGTTTGATTTTAATGTGACATTTCTTTGATTTTAAATTGCTTCAGCTTGTCATTAAATATGACTAAAGAGTGACAATGTCACATCTTACATTGCCTAATTTAGAGATAAATGACAACGTTCGATTCGAAATTTCGTATTCGGGCTTTTATAATAGTTTATGTCATTTATCTGTCTGTGTGATGTGAACGATGGGTTATGACATCAGTAAACAAGCTCTAAAACTTTTCCAAGTGTAAAAATAGTGATGATTTGTACAGAATCAATTAAACTTGACACGTTGGAAGACATGATCCAATATATGCTTTAAACATTTACGAAGTCATTGGAACAAAAAAATAATTAACCTTCACCGGTTTTTTCTGCTTTCACAAATCGCAACATCAAAACTTTTTACCAGAGTGAAAGCTCAACGTGAGACTGAGGTTTTTAGTGTGCAGCATCCCGTTCTATCCGTAAAATTATTGATTACCATTTCATGTTGATGTAGGTTGAGGGTCAATGCATTTTACTATACCTTAGGAAATTATAAATGAAGGAATATGCATGAAACACCAGAAATTACGGTTTACAAACATTAGTGCTTGTACAGAGCTGTTTTTGAACATTATTTAAGTGCATATAGTAAACGATGTTCAAAAACAGCATTCCACTTTGAAAAGAATACATCTTGTCCGAACTTTGAGTAGCCACGTGAAAGTTTAAACATAAAATCCTTGGCTTTTAGTGTATACAGTTAGGATATTTACTTGTCATTTAAAAAATATCCTCCAGCACATTGGTACGACAAGTATCATTCTTATTCAAACTGAAACGTTTTTTCGCTACGCCTAGACATGTTTAAATATTTTAACAAGCTTAGTCGATGTCTAGCTTCTGTTTTTATCTCCTTCCTTTAAATCAATAAAAAAGGCATGCTATATTTTTGCGAACAAAATATTTTCTAGCTAAGCAATAAATAATAATTCCAATTTTCAGCTGAACTCGCCCATTTACCGAATTAGCATTTCGTTTTTCTAACATATTTTGAAGTTAAGCTTAAACGCATATAAGCATAACAGTTGTAAATCTGATTTAGAAAGACATGTTTTATTCCGAACATTTTGTAAAAGAGGAAAACGTATTTATTACCTGAAAGTCATACTACAGTTCGTTTTTTTCAAACATTTTCTGAACCCAGACTAATTTTTTTGTCGGAGAACTTCTGCTTTAATATTCTCCAAATGCTTTATTGCTTTGCAAAGAGGTCAAAGAGACTTTTGTACAAGTTTTCCGGAGCATGATAGTTTTTTTCACAAGGCCAGAAAGTTTTGGCATGGATGTCAAAATAATAATATTTGGGTACAATAACCTTAAAGCGTTTTCTTAAATATCACTGGGGACGTGGATAATGAAACATGACATCGTAAAGTGACTTTTTATTGCCGTTTCAAAAAACCGTCCAATATAATCTTTTAGATGATGTTGGGAAACATTACAGTACGCTTAATAGGATATAAAATGTATGCATTCATGGAACAAAAACTAACATTTTGCGCATTTAAATTCGAGTATATTACGTAAACCTCACATACTATTCAGTTGTGTAACAATGCTTTTATTGCTGGAAAAGCTTTTGAAGTTCGTTTTTTTGCTTTTAATGTATCTTGATAGTTTCAACCGTTTCTGGTTCTGATCCGTAGTTAATGATGCCTTTATAAACTACTAAACTACATTATTTCACAGGAAGCAGGGTTTTTATATAAATTTGTATAATAATATGCATGACGGATCACGGATGTTAGAATGTGTATTGGTAAAATCGGATTTCAAGTTGTATGGGTAGTTGCACGGATGCGGAAACAAGGAGAAACGGATAGACGGACATCCACAATGAGTTGTGAATACATTGATCCTTAAAAAGCCGCCCACATAGATTATTGAAGCTAAAGGGTTATATTTGCTTTAAGGGAGCATAACGATATTTTATGCATTATTGCATGCTTGATATTTTTATTGAATAATATTTAATACATGAGATGAAAAGGTACTATAATGTGCATAAATAATTACGTGCATCAGCTAACAATAGTTTAATCAAAAAATGTTTTTAGAATAGATTACTTTATTGTGTTGTACAGGCAGTGAGCTCCAATGATTTTATTCAGTCAAACATTCGTTTTCTTTACAATTATGACATTGTTCGTGAACAAATTCTTCAGCTATTCAGAGCCGAACCATTTACCCTCGGTTTGAAATTTATATTATATTTACTACAAAATTTAATAAGCGTTAAGAACCTTACTATAATTACACATTTATTAGCATTTCAAATTCCGAGCACAAAGTGTGACAAAGTTCCAAACAACAAAATATAAAGTTTGAATTTTTATCTCTTTTTCATTCAGCAACTTTCACTAAATTCTCTTAATGGAATTGAATTTCGACAACAAACCACTTTTCTAGGTTGTCTTGATCCCAACATTTCTGCTGCTGCCACAACACCATTTGGAAAACTACTCCATTGATGTTCCGGTGAAACAAGAAAAGAACTACCTCCACTACTTCGATAGCTGTTATGTATACGAGTGTAATGCACAACGCTTTGATTAGAATTTACGCTTATGTGACAAGATGAGTGGGATGCCGCTGAAGTAGTAGAATGTCTGTACAGAGAAACAGGTACATTTGCAATGTTACCCGTATGAATCATATCCCTACAAAGAGAATTTTGAGAGGGGCTGTTTGAGACTTGGCTGGGACGATGGTCAGACGAATGACTACGGCTGTTGTTTTGGCTGCTGTGATTGATTGAGTCACAACAATTGATTGGAGGAAGCAGAGAAGTTCTAAGGGCAAGATCACGTCCTTGTCTAGCATTTCGGGTGCCCACGGGACGTACTATAATCAGAGGTGAACTTACTGTGAAACCCGTATTTCGTAGATTTGTACGGCGTCGAACTATAATTGCACTTCTGCGGGCCATAAATCGATAATAGACGCGACGGAAAGCTGCTCGAACATCTCTACTAAAGTAACAATACGCAATTGGTACAAAAATACCCTGCGAATGAAGTAAAGTGAACACATGCTAGATCCAGGTAATTTCTAAGCTTTAAATTCAATTTAAATAAATGCATATTATTATCTTCGTTCGTTTACCTGTGTAGATCCAAAGAGAGTGTTTAGAATAACAAAGTATTTGTGTAGGTCACCTGCGGGATTATACAAAAATAGGAGATTGTTAATACCGAGTAGTGGAAAAAGAAACATTGTGGCTTTTGCTGCACGTCTATAGATACAAAAGACAAGCAAGAAATTTGCAAAACTGAAGATTAATATGGATGGTTACAAGTATAGATGTTAGTCATTACCTAAATTGCACAACATCTGAATTTGGACCTGGTGTGTGCACTTTGGTCAGCATTATTCTCAGAATATTGATGAGAAACATAAAGTTGACCTATATTGAAAGTGATGGTTATATTATGCAGAAAATTTGTGGATAGTAGCATACGTTTTTATTGATTAAACTTACAATCAAAGCAAATATTATGGGGCAAATAATAATCCATATTTCGTTCATTTGAGCGTATCCACTCCAACAGTGGACTTTATGATTGAAGTGCATGATGGTAGCCCAAATCGTCATCAAAACCAATGGAAGCACTGAATTCAAAAGTTTAAAAAAATTAACCCCGAGTAGAGCTTGAATATATGCAAAGTTACGAAAGAAAAGTCTGCTTTCTCTTACACCAGCCAATTGTATAGTAAACTTTAAAAGGAGTTCGTCCATTAAACACGTTTGTTGTGAGCTTCCCATTGATGTAAATACCCTGAATAAACATCCAGTTGATGGAAACCAGTGTGGCGTAAAGATAAATGATTAGAACTGCTTTGCAAACTACGTCCTGTTAATATATTCAATGTAGCATTTTATTTTCTTGAAGATTTACTTATTCTTTAGGACAAACTTTTGAAGATTTTGTTTTCTTGTTGGACTTATTAGGTGGCATTACTTACGATACTTCTGTAGTGTGTGGTTCGATTGAATATGAATGGTTCCGTGATAATAATGAGCATAATGTAGCGAAGCATCAGGGCCACCATCAGATGAATATGGATGGTTACTCGGTCACACCATAACACTCTGAAAAAGAAGAAAAAAAATGAATCGAGAAGAAAGTTCTAAATTATCAGGTATCAAGTACCAACGAGAATTCAAGGTGGTAGAATCTTTCAAAGGTTTCATTGAATCATTCAACGAAACATGAAAATTCTTCAAGGATTATAGCTTCTATTACATTAAATCCATGGTAAATTATAAGCCATACCAAAAAAAATTTAGAAAATGGTGACAGCCGACAATAAGCAAATGAGAGAAAGGATGGATCCAATAAAGAGAATATACTGGACTGTAGTAACAAGCTCCTTTTCTCCAAGCTATACAAACCCAACCATAATTACATCAAAGGAACGTATTTAATGAAGAAATACCACAAACACATCTCCAGCTTTTCATTTGAATTTATTACTAATACCAGTTGCTCTGCAGCATCCACAAGTAAGTCATAAGAGTCTGCACACTGGGTATAATTTGTCCAACCGCCCCATAACCACGTTCCATCAGCCTGACATACTCTGTATCCATGGCCTTTAATTTAATAATAAAACACCACAAAATTGTGCAAGTAGAGCTGTTGCAGATATTCGACAGATGCTATAAAAAAAATCGATTCCAGTTTGTATTCATGTATGATAATATCACAACCTTCCAACTGTGGAGCGTAGAAAGGTTGAGTTTCCGTGAAAAGATCTAAACAAGTTCGATTGACTGTTGATCCAAGTGGAGTTGGCGGCCAGCAGTATATATTATCCCAGGTTGCATTACAATATGAGCCTAAAGATGTCAATGTATTTCCAGTATCCATTTAAGGTTTGAGGCAAAAATTTAATAAGAAAGTTAGGCAACGGAGCTTGTTACTTTGCAATTTAAGATGTAACTGCCTTCACTTTTCAATAAATAAAATAAAAACTTACCTTCCGGCAAATCCTTCTGAGAAATAAGCCACGAGTTGAGTAAGCATCTAATTCCGGACTCACTTTCCCTCACAATTTCCAATTGAGATATTTGCCAGTGGGTTAAAAACGTTTTTAAATTTTCCAGTCCGCTACTTTCACCGACACCATCAATAGATATGCTTGAGGATAAAACTTGATTCACTATCAAATTTATTTCCGACTCTGTTTCGTTATTCCGTTGTTCAGCACTATCATCCGTGTACATTTCCGTTTGATTATGATAAGTTTTATGGAAGACTGGTTCTTTCCAAACCTCATTAATTTCACTTGACGTATCCCAATCCATTATTTATGGTCCAGCGAATAAGTTCAATTAATTTTAAGCTTACGCCAGCCAAATAAGTGAAGAAGCGTTTCAATTATTGGTCGTAATATTTCAATTTTAAAATTATTTTTAAACCAAAAAGTTTTGTTTAATGAACTTCACAATCACTACATCTCATCGTGAATATGGCCAACAGACAGGTACAATTTTGAACAGTATTACTAATGGTTTTTCTCTTTGTAGTTTATCAGAGCTAAATTAAGATAGATAGGTTCACCTTGTTCTCCAATCTTTATAGCTGGTTGACATTCACTCAAATTTTTTTTTGTAGTTTATTACTCCCTTAAAAGACACATATGATTGATTTACACCGCACTAAAAGCTTTGTCGTATAGGTTTCACTTTACTTAATATCTGATATGGCAGAGGTTCAAGGTGACTTCAACTTAAACCTTCTGAGCTATTTTCCAAGGATTTCACTTAAGACAAATGACAGGTTTGGATTATTGCTTTGAAACACAACAATTATAAATATTTGGTTTTTCGCACATTTGGAAGGACTTGGAAAATATTTCAGTTTCGATAATCATTCAGTGATCCTTTTTTAGAATTCTAAATTTGCCCCAAAATGGCCACCATAAATTCAGAGCTTGTGTGAGAGAAAGATGTGAAAACGTTTGCAGAGAAAGAGAACGCTCCTGGATGGTAGATGTGTTCGGAGTGAAAGCTCAACTCAGACTGAATCTATACGAGGCGTAGCATCCACTGTAGTATGTGATGAAATGTACATTTTAAGCCAACAGTATAGCTTTAGTACATAAAAACCAGTGAGTTTTGAGACATTCGGATTTACGGGTTCGTAAAATCATGAGAAATGGTGAAAATGAACAGATGTGCCAATTTTGTACACTGTCCTATATGTCTTAACTGTGGACATCGAGCGGCAATAAATCAAGTTAAATGGTGAGATTTCGAATTTACAATTATATTTTGGTAATGGGATCATGCTGGCATAAGGATTTTAACGAACTTCGCATTTGGTTTAGCTGGTAATTGACAAACTAGAGGTTTTGAACTGTGGAAACTCGTGCTGGGAAATTGAATTATGGAATTGGCACGTGTTCAAATGATGGAATCAAAAAAAAAGTCTCAGGGTCTTTTTGTGAAGGAAAATTACAAGTATGTTTTATATAATTAGTATGTGAATTGTATTAGTAATTTTTGGCATGTGTGGCGTGGAAATCACACATGTGATGGAAATTCGCTTTTTGACCTTCATGAAGGACTTTTCTAACAGACATGAAAATAATTACTGGTTCTATCAGAAAGAATTCAATTAGCAGAAATTATGGTTTACTTGCCAATCTCTAGTTAAAAGTTTCTAATATTGAATCAAAAGGCAACAAAGTAAGATTTTGGACTTTCTGGAAAAATATTACTTAAGTAAGTTCGAGTATTATACTTTTTTTTACCAATCTCGCCAGAATAAATCATTAAACATAAATAGGCAACCTGAACCATTTTGTTAATAAGCGGATTAAATCTAGACATGGCATAACTTTTCGTTTATTAATTTGTCTTGGCGTCTCAGTCGATAGGTAATCGTATTAAAAGATCTGCCTTAGAATCTGATGATATAAAATTAAGCTTGATGATAAAGACATCAACTTTACTTGACATATTTTTAGGTGACATCAAGCAAATAATTAGGAAAGAAACATTCAATTCTATTGAGTTAATTCTAAAAATAAGGTTTCTTCACATTTTCTATTTTGTGACTGGTGTAAAAAGTTACGAGGAAAAGTCCTCATTTGTCCACCAGATCTCTAATCCTAGCCTTTTTTGTCTCCGGATAAGTAAGAAAAAGGGCTAATATTTCCGTCATCAAACTAAAAAATGGTACATTGTGAAGCTTCAATTCAAAATTTTGGAGAATTATATCATGAGCCCGTGCGTCAATTCAAATGTGCCTGGAAATGGATAACTCTTTGAAAATTTAGCGGCAAATTACTCTACTTCCAAGTATTAAATTTGGACATTTAGTTTTTGACATAATTTTACCTTTAAATGTTGATCAAATGGACAATGGTACTTTAACTGATCAGCTTGAATAATGAACTAATATTATGAATTTTGTTTTGAGATAACTATTAGGTTAAATAAATATGTAGCATTACGTATGCCATTATGACCAATTTCTAAGTATTATTGCACACGAGCTTGTTGCGGTACAATAGATTGTTTCTAATCAAGTTGTATGCAAGCTTTGATGTTCCTAATAATTGCAAATTCTTTTATTAAGCCTTTTTCATAAATACATACCCAATTATACTACATCTCATTTAAAAAATAATACAAATATGTCGACTTGTATATCCTATAAAATAAAGTCGTATCATATGACGACGACCTGAAAAATTATAATTAGTTTTGAGAATATTCAACAAGACAATAGATTACAATTTGGCGGGATTCCTTGTGTGCGTGTTTTCAGAAGGAAGAAAAGATTCTATAAAACTAAAACGCAAAATCTTGATTTTTACTTCTCTCATATAAAAAAGTGCTTTTTAATTACATATATATTTGTCCAAAATGGCGTATGTTTGATTTCGTTGGAACGTTTCTACCAGACATTTAATTATGCAAAAGCATATCGTTGTATAACAGGTGTGCATACCATTTTAATATATATTATAAATACATGAGTTTGTGATGTCTAACACAAACTGTCAGAAATTGTCTTGCTGCAGAGCAGACGTAAAAGAATTTTGCTCTCAATATATATTTTATTTTCAACGTGTTAGATAAGTTGAAAAAATACGATAAATATAACATTTTGAAGCGGAAAAGTGCATCTTTCACGTAGTGTTGTGAAAATAGTCCATAATTACTTTTTTCATGCAGTATATAGTTATTTTTCAAAAATAACAACAAGTGTCAAAAGTAAGGAATTTTGAGCTACACAAGGAAAGCTGTCACAGCATACCGCTAATCCCAACCAAACTGATGGGGGAACGAGAGAAAACGTCCTAGCTGCTTGATGCACGGAGCATCACCAAATCTATATCCGCTGGGTCCAAGCAATATACAAGTATGGTCAATCTGAAGTAAGAATTTTAAAATTTAATCCCATGAAGGACGAATGAACCATGATTGCTGAAAAAGACGACGACAACCTTAATGACAATGTTAATATCCCAAACTAATTGAAGAGAACCATTTACAAAGGATATAATTTTTAGCGACTTTTAAAAAGACAACCAACTAATATAATTTTTTTTTATTAATTACGCGATGGAAAGCAAAATTAAATGGAATCGCTGCTCAGTATGCGCGCAATGGTACTAAAATCGGCCGGTCAAGTCCACGTAAGGACAATCTATTTCAAATATGACTGGATCTGTGAAAACTGTGGATCCAGTACAGGTCAAGATGAAATGCCAAACAACCAAGAAAATGCCGACAACATGTGTGATTTCTCATCATTACCTTTCAATGATGTTTTAAATCTTCCTTTGGATGAAAATTCCAATGCTGAAAAAGAAATAGAAGCTAGCTGTGAAATACTCATCGCTACTACCAAAAGGAAAGAAATTTCTTCACATCAACGTTAATGGCTTAAGGAACAAATTTGAAGAAATCGAAAGCCTATTAGTGAATGAAAGTGATATTGTTGTGTTCTCAATTACTGAATCAAAGTTAAATAGTAATAGAGACCATGCAAATATGTACGATGTAAATGGATACAACAGTATTAGACTGGATAGACCCGAGTCAAAATGTGGTGGGGGTTTAATGATATATATAAACTCTAATTTTAATTACCAAAAATGTGAACTACCGTTCGAAAACTTATCCTCACTAGAATTTACAGTTTTCAAGTTAAGTGGTGATTTTTTCAAGACTATTTATGTATGCACAATATACATCCCTCATGACAAAATAGATGAAAATGTTTTTGATTTTTTACGCCATTTATTTTGTTTTTTAAGATCCGAAGAACTAGATTTTATAATAATGGGCGATTTTAACATAGACTTAATTCAATTTTCAAGCGAAAAAAGTAAGTTAATTAATATTTGCAAAGAATTTAATGTTGCAGAGTTAATAAATATGCCAACACGAGTTGCAATTCGAAAATCAAATGAAAATGAGTTCACACAAACAGCAACACTATTGGACCACATTTACGTATCCGATCAATGCAAATGCTCTAATGCAATTAGTTTTAGTACGACAGATCATCACCTTACCTATACAGTTTTCAAAAAAATTAAAATGAAAATAC
>JAQFZG010005305.1:0-10537 GCA_034695465.1 Entomobrya nicoleti
CTTTATTTTGGCCGTTGTTGGGTTTGATGTATGGGCTTCATTCGACATTGATTCACTCTTCGGCTTCTTGGAGGTATCAGGCAATTTTTCAGATCCTTCCTCCAAAATTTCAATGAAATCATTTGAATCTTCCGGTTCCTGTGTAGCCTGCTGTTTAGGTAAAGATGAGCTTTGGTCTGCCATAACTAGTTGTTCCGTTAAAAAAAATAGTTTTCGTTGTAAATCGGGTAGGTTCGAAAACGATTAAAGTCTCCCCCGTAAAAGCTACTAGTAACACCAGCGGTGTATAATTGTTTATCTTGTTTGAACACTGGTTTTTAAAAACAATGTCTGTATCGAAATGGCAGTAGTTAAAACGTTTTCAAAAAAACTTAACACCATGTTATCTAAATTCGAACAATTAATTAAATATCAGCTTCGCAAAAAACAAAAACTATGGCACAACTACTTAGTGGAACGACTATATTTGGACTGCACTGTCGTGCGTGTAGTTTTTTACTAAAATGTAAAGGTAAGATCAGAAGGTAAGTAAAACAGCATATCTGTCTGTGAGCTGTCCAATTAGAATCAAGCAAGCCATACCGAAGTCGAGGAAACTGAGAAACGCTGTGTTATATTTTATGTGGCAGTTTTTTTGATGCTTGTTTCTAATAGAATGGCCTTAAACTCTTTCAAAGAAATGCAGTTTGCGTGTGTATTTGAGTCTACAGAAATTAATGCAATCCGATTTTTTGGTGTATACAGCAAAATACATAACTTATTTTAGGGGTAACATGAAACTCTTCCATTAATCTCATCCATAAAGCACATAAGTACAATATGGAACTCTTTAACTTTAATTGATGTCGTCGTAACACAAGTAATGATTCGAGTTTGCTTTATTGATTGCAATAAAGTTTTTCAAAGTCATATCGTAGACAGCGAATGGTATAAATATTCGGACAGCAGAGAAATGCGAATGTCCATTTTTCATAAAACCATTTCCTTATTTTGATTAGGGCCACATTTTGATAGTAGTCCGTAATGTAAATTGGTTGTTGCAAGTAGCACATAAGTATACTATGAACACGTGGTTTCGTTTATCATTCTGATCCCATTTCCTGTTCTCACGGTTTTTATCCATATTTTGTGCTTTAATCG
Organism: Entomobrya nicoleti; assembly: GCA_034695465.1. Classification (NCBI taxonomy): domain Eukaryota; kingdom Metazoa; phylum Arthropoda; class Collembola; order Entomobryomorpha; family Entomobryidae; genus Entomobrya; species Entomobrya nicoleti. The sequence continues at coordinate 1,141 of JAQFZG010005305.1, forward strand.
GATTGAAATAATTGAAATGAAAAATAGGGAGAACTTTTTGGCGGAGGTTGAGGCGATGGGAATTTGTTTTCCAAGGGAAACATTCATAAAATATATATATAATAGTCGGCATATTATAAATTTCAAGTTCAAAAATCCCGAAAGGTTTTTTTTTTCGTTACTCTTTGTATTTCTGAAAATCCAGCCATGGCCTTAAAATCATGAATTTGTAAAAAATCTGTTTGAAAACGAACGAACGAAAGCCAAATTTAAACTTTACAACTGATCTATATTTTACCAACTACTATTTCTAAAATTCAAATGTTTACGAAATAGTTAAGACTACATTTTTCAAACATAAATAGTTCAGAAAAAAGATTTCAGTAGGATTATTGTTCATCACTTAGAATGCAACTAACAAGGAACACTTCCCAGGTGTGAGTAAGCTGTAGCAAAACAAAACAAAGGATTACGATCCCTAAGAATTGTTGGTGTAAAAATAATATAATTTTGACTTCATTTTAATGATTAAATCTGCCTTTAAAGTGCTTTCCACAGCCTATTTAGTTTTTCGTCGATTTACAAGCATGAAACGTCTATAGATAAATAAATGCTGATTCTAAATTAAATGAAACGATGTGTCAACAAATAAAAATATTCATTGAAATCCATTTGAAAAATTAAATGATATTATTTAGTAATTTTTCAATTCCACATTTTAAGGAAAGCTTATCCATGTTTTCGGCGTAAGCAAAGTATTGAAGCAAGAATTATGTTACTTTGTTACTCATATGCAAAAATGTCTTTGAAATCGTAAAGTACGATAAGAACTGTCCATGAATCTGCATTCTATTTTGTCCACTTTTAATACCATACCTGGAAAGTGTTCCTTGTAAGACAAAAATAAAACTTTGGGGCGACTTGAGATTTTCATGTTTCCTTTCAAACATCTTTGTATTTCAAGTCTGATAAAAAATCTTTATACCCCAATTCCAAATGCAAATCTGTGTTCTTCTAGTGTATCACATTCTTCTACAAATCAGTAAATAACACAAATTATCGTGCTTTTTTGTATGCGAAAGTGTAAATTGAAAACGAGTAACCGGGGTATCGTTTAACGGGATACATCAGTAACAGTCACGACTGTGTTGTTAGGTTAGCATTACGAATGTGGCGATAATATTATAAGAAGGGTCCCCCATTTTGGTAAAAAAAATTTAAAAATATTATTTTGACTAAAAATCGTGAACTCGTGTTAGTGTAACCTAACCCAACCGAACCTAAGTCTGATATTGACATAAAACCTAAAATAACCGAACCTAAAACTAACATTATCATTAGTTTTTGCGTAAAAAAGTTAAAAATGGGATTTTGTTTTTGAAAATAATACATAAGGGGGCACCCTTCTCTCATATCGCCACACGCCTTCAGTCAGCCGTGTTGTTATTACACGTATGGAATCCTGCAAAGTATTTATACATTTTTAAATTAACTTTTACTGAGATTGATTTATTGGCACGGCAAAGCTTCTAATTGTCTGTGTGCAATTTGAATTGTTTTACTCAGCTCATTTCCTTCCTTTTTATCTGCTACTGCGAAAGAAAATAGGAAAGTCCAAAATGTTAACAGAAGTACATTTGCCGAAAACAGTGTCTATTTTTTACAGAGAATTAACTAGTATTAATTAATTAATTTAAAATATATAATCCAATGATTTAAAATTTATCTAAGCATTTTGACTGCTCGTTGTATGGCAAATGGTGTAATTGGCGAATCTGAAATGGAAAATCTCAAGTCACCCCAAACTATTTTATTCTCGTCATGTATATACTTTGTACTTACTAGTATTCTAAGTCATCATCAATAATCCTAATTAAATGCGTTTTGTTGCTGTTTTTATGTTGAAAAAAAGTTTTAGGTTTTCGTAAATATCTGCCATTTTATTAGTAAGTAGTTACTGAAAGGTCGTTGGTAAAATATAAAAATCGGACGATGTATAAAAAATAGCTAAAATCTAAAACAGTTGTGGACAGTAAATTTTGCCATTTGTTTATTTTCATATAGATTTTTTATAGATTCAAGAATTCAAGGCCATGCATGACAGAATTTACAGAAAGGCAATGAATCAAGTTCAACTGACACCTTCCGGTTTTTGAACTTGAAATTAATCATGTAAACATGATTATTATTTGAGTTCTTCCTTTAAAAAATGGGTTTTCATTTCCGTCTCAAAGTATTCATATTTTCCATTTTTTATCAACTCATCTAATGATACAATCTAACTTCCAAATGTACATCCAACATCATTTCGTTATCTATTTTTCTAAAATTCAACAAAAACGTTAGGAAATATTACAGCACATATGTTTACTTTAGCAGTTCAAAGCACAAGCCGCTTATGGAAGTTAGCAAGTTACGAAATGTTGGCAAGCACCTTGAGAACAGGATTTGGGATCAGAATGAAAAACGGAACAAGGTGTGTGTGTGTGGTGTGTTGGCATAGCGAGAACAAGCAGTTGTGTTACATTTGGATGAATTTATAGCAGCCAATCTATATTTTGGAAGGCTATCACTACAAAGATCAAAATAAGGAAATGGTTTTATAAGAAAGGACATTTGCATTTCTCTGCTATCTGAATATTTATATGATTTGCTGTCGACGATGTTACTGTCAAAAACGTTTCATTTTTCAGTCGGTGGCATGGCATTAACCACAGTCTTCACTCAGCTTGCTCAACTTTTAAATTATATAAAAAAATACCTGACATATTTAGTGGAAAACCCAACATCATTTTTTTCTTGTGGCTTCTCCGAATTCCTCCGACCTGATTTCCTTCATCCTTTCTTGAATAATTATAGCTTTATTTTTAAGCCATGCCATGCCATGCAACACTTTTAAAACACTTTTTCTTGAAAGAGGATGCAAAATGGTGCACTTAAAAGGATTCATTTTAATAAATTTATGATGATTCATAACATATACGTCTAATGTTGCAAAAATGTTGCAGTCAAAAGTTGCATAGTTTCATGTTACCCCAAAATTAGATTATATGCACTTTGCTGTATTCACCGAAAAATCAGGTTGCATTTATTAAATTAACTTTTCTATGTGATCATGTTCATTCCAATTAATTAAATATTTGATAGATGATATTTAACTTAACTTATTATAACCAGTTTTTAGGAATTTCAAATAATGATTACTAAGCTTTATAACAAAAAAATCTGAAATCAAAATTTTTATTTATCTAATGTGCATCGTCTAAAAGCATTTTACATGTCTACAATTACTTATTGTCGATGTCGATGATGATAAAAAGTTTCCTATGAAGATAACAATGTTGGATTCTAATCTCTTAAATATATGCATACATATTTTATGTTTGTATGTTGCAGTATTATCATTGTAGCAACTTTGAAGTAACATGGAATCAAATGCATTCCAATTTTATTATCTTATCTTATCTGCATCTTTGCATAAAATGTACAAAGATCAATTTTACTCTGAAGAACCGAATCGGATGGGGGATTTTATCTGAATAAGTTTAAGGCAGGCTATTATAATAGAACCAAGCAACATAACATACTAAAACTGCTGCATAAAATATAACATAACGTTCCTCAGCTTTTTTGGGTTTGGTTTGGCTTGCTTGATTGTAAAGCTCACATATACAGAAATACAGATATACAATGAAGCCAGTCTTCTGTCGGTCTCCAGTGCCGATTCACCTACATTTAGTAAAAGAAATGCACTCCCAGGTGCAGTCCAAATGTTTCCGTTCGACTAACTAAGTCAGTGCTTAATTTGGTGATATCTTAATTAATTGTTAGAAAAACTAATTAATTAATTGGATTAAGTTTTCGAATATTGTTTAAACTAAGGGCATTACGTCCTTTTAAAAACCTGTGGTGTTGGTGTACCAAGATAAACGTGGATATTTCGATGGCACTGCTAATAGCTTTAAAGGAGGAGGGCTGTTGGACTTGGAATGAGGAGGACGAGGAACCAATGTCAAGTTTCACGATGACATCTTCATGTTCGACTTCTTCAGAAGAAGAAGCAACGGGGTCAAGTTCAAGTGAAAATCCTTTGGAATGCAGCATTTCCGACGAAGCTAACCGATTTACCACAGAAATTGAAATGTTAACGGAGCAACTGGTCATGGCGGAAGAAAGGATTGAAGAGGAAAGGAAGCAGAGATTGGAGGCGGAGGAGAAATTTAAAAAGTTGAAGAGTTCCGTGAAAAGTAAGAATGAAGAGTATTCCCAATTTTTTGAAGATGTTAAAAAACATTTGACGGATGAAGATGAAGGTCTGCAAAGTAATTCGTCTTTGAAGGAGAGGCTGGATGAGATGTGGAAATTAGTGGGGGAACGATTGGAAAAACATGTGAAGGAGCAAATGGCGCTGAAAGCGACGGTGAAAGAAATGAACCAAGTTATCAAGAATTTGATGAAAATTATTAATTCCCAACCCTTGAAGGCATCGAAGACGAGGGCGCCACAAGCTCAGTAAGCATGTTAGAGATTTTTTTTATTTAAATTTTATAAACTTGGCAGTAATTAGTAAATTATACTATTTTTTGTTTTCTTAATTTCTTATCAGTTTAAAGGCATCTATCGGCGACCAAAGCTCATCTTCAACGAAACAACTGTCCCTTCACCCCAAATCGCCAAATCCAAAACCACCTGTTACTGTTTCCATGTCCAGTGAAACCCAGACCCAGACAACTATGCTGATATCCAACGAGCCAGTTTCCATGATCATGCCATCGACGGCACCACTTGCAAAAGATATCTCAATGCAGAAAACTCAACCACAATTGAAGAACCTTTCCAGACAACCAACTAAACCAGCGGCGAAACAAGCTACGTCCAAGGTTATTTCGAGGGCAGTTCTTTGGAAGCATCGTAAATATGAGCAGTAAGATTAATTAGAATTATTATCGACTATAAATTTTTATTCTAAAAACTAGTAGTTTTTATTTTAAATTAAATGAATGAATTAAAATAATCGTGAATTATTTTTGTTTCCTTTTAAGTTCAAAGGTAGCCTCTTATCCATCCAAAGTGAGAAATCAAAAAGGCCAAATATCCAGCAAGGTATCCAAGAAGCCAATTTTGATCTCGAGAAAGAAGCATGCCCTGAACATTACCAAACGCCACCAAGGATTCCACTGTATTTGTGGATTCAACTGTATTGCCCGCAAGAGTCTGGATGGTCACATTCAGCGTCAAAATAAACATGATATGAAATCGCCGTCTCCACCAGCAACGGGCAAGAAATGGTTTGGATGTGTCATCTGTGATGGAGCCTTTTTACGCATTTATGATTTGCACAGACATCTCAAAACTATACACTCCGCAGATCCATTGAACTTTCCGATGCAATGTCCAATTTGTGGAGTGATTTTCCGTTCAGGACAGAGGTTGATGCGTCACCGTTTTGCTGTGCAGTAAGTTAATTACTGTACTTTTTTTAAATATGCTAATTATCCAATTAGTTTTAATTATATATTTATTATAACGTTTTTTAGCGAACGAAAAATCAAAAATCAAGCAAAACGTAGAATCAAGTTAGCAGTATCCTCTGAAAGCAGCGTTCCAATTCCAATAATCGACCTAGAAAATTACGATGGTGACTATGCATCATCCCCGCTTTTATTAGAGCCAGTTCCCATTCTCATTGATATCGACGGTTCTGGGGAAGATCAAGAAATGTTGGCCATATCGAAATCGGTGGTGTCTGTAGCAGCACCTGTGCCAATAACCGATGGACAAGAAGGGGAGGATGATCTCACCAGAGATCCACCATCATCACCCTTGGACACCCATTTTATGAATAGAGTGAATGGGGAAAGCTGGAGTACAAAATGTGGGGAAAATGACAAAGCTCGAGAGAAATTGTTTCGTCATAATGAAAAGTTCCGATTTTAGTAAGCTTATTTATGTTATTTTCTATAAATAAATTTTCTAGTTCAATTTGATGGAGTGATTGTAATTTTTTTTTGAATATGTATTTTTGTAGCAAAATGTTTACACCAAGAAGCAATCAAAAGGATGTCCATACAAGCCCTTCAGATCATCATCAACAGATTTCTTCCAGGTCTTCAGACAAGTACCTGTGTTCCTGTGGATCTGGCTACGGGGAAAAGTCCAGCCTTTTGAAGCATATTGACGAAAAATTGCGTGGCAATTTAAAAAAAATGGTTTAGGTTGTATCATATCAACTTTCTTTCGTATTTGTGGTATTAATTAAATTTAAAATATTTGTAAGATACTTATCAAATGACTTAAATGTAATAAAAATCCATTATACATATCTATATCTCAGGTAATTATTTTAATTTGTAAAAAACAGGGTTTTATTTATTTATTTAAAAACCTGATTTAAAAACTTAAATTTCACTTACATAACTAATCAAACATCATTAATAAATCTACCAATTTGTCGAATACCTGAATAAACCATTCTCCATATGTGCTACGATTCACATTAAAGAATGTACCACCAGCTTTTATAGTAATAGGACGAAAAGATCTGGCTACCTTGTATATCTCACTATTCCTTTTACAAATGTGCATAATATTATTTTTGTACTGTTTCCAAATATCCTCCAGTTGTCCCAAGAACAGACATTCCCATCCATAAACTAGTAGCACAAGGAATAATGCTGTAGACAGAATTAGCAAAAGAGAAAACCCCATCGCAGACCCGTCCAGTAACACATGCTGAAATCTGATTAGCGCAAATGACGATGAAACTGCAATAATTAGCATTGCAGTTGAATGAAATGCACATTTAGTATTGCAGAAGATATCTTCATTTGTTGCAAATACACATTGTATTGATCTGTACACCCAAACAATAACGTCTTGGGAAACAATACCAACATTTTGTGTTCGGAAATAATGGGTTCCTGGGTTGTTAGATTTACCGTTGTAGATGCTAGTTGGCATGGTTACTCTAAGCCAATATCCTCCAAGATATATATTAATTGCGGTTAATAAAGCTAGGACGACTGCAGTTCCTACAAAACACAAAACTGTGTACATTTCCAGAATTGCTAAGCAAAGTGACTTAATGTTTGGCTCAATCCGAACTTCAAACACGTCTTGTAGTAAATTATGTGCTGGGTCAGCAGGATGAAATAAAGATATGGCAAAGAAAAGCGGGTAGAATAGGGGTGCGTAGCATGCAAATTTAATGACAAAGTCTCCTTTGGTGTGACCCTCATTGGTGGAGAGGGCTAGCGCATTTTGGAATTTAGTTTGAAATTTTCGGTTGAGCAAAAATACTTGGTTTATATTTGAAGGGAATAATGGCTTTAGCTCTAGTTGGATATAACCCAAAGCAAGAATACAGAACATGATTGTTGCAAATAGAGCGCTTGAGAGTATCACTAATAGTTTATCATTTTCTTGTTTTAAGTTGATTTCCCTGTCTGCTAGATCTTTAAATGTGGCTTTTTGAAAAATAAAAAGCAGTAGTGTCAAAAGTATTGCGCAACCAGTGTTGTGTTGAACACGCCATTGTAGAGAATAGTATCCATCTAAAGTTTCGAAACGTTGAGAGCGCTTATTAAAGTAGAAGCAACCGGAACTGGTGTATTTAACTAAGGGACCTAAGCGCCAACAAATGTTGGAGTATATTTGTTCGGTTAAGGCATACATTGTGATGGTATGTCTTATTGAAAATTAGTTGCCAGATATTTTAATGAGACTAATAAAACCTAAAGTTTATTTACCAATGGATAGGATTTTAGAATGAGAACAGAAATTTTGGTATGCAAATTTATTGGTTTGGCTTGGTTTCTTGGACATGAACTTGTGTACAAACTTGAGTAAAACTCTTGAAATTCTAGAGGAAAAAAATGCCTTCCAACTTGTCAACATGTTTTTTTAGAATGAGATTCATTTGGAATTGCAAGCTCGTTATAATACAGGATTGACCCAAATTACATACGATACTTTGAAGAAAAAACTTTCATTATAAATGCTTGAAACATTCCATAAATACCGAAATAGACTTGACTTTTCTTTCCCCTTGAGCTCGGGTAAAAATAAACTGTTTTAATATTAAAGGAAAAAACAAAAGGTTGACACGTGGAAAATTTCGAATTTAAATTACTTCAGTACTAATAGTTTCGAAAACAGATTGGATCGTAATTAAATAATATTAATTAGGGAATATCTATGTAGATAAGAACTTTTATTAATTTCTTGAAAACATTCTAAAAATACCTAAATTAATTATTTTAAAAAATGTATGCTTAATTGGGTTTTTTAAAAGAAATTCAATTTAGATGTATGTTGTATGTAGCATAACTACACAATTCCCAACAATTGACAATCAACAATCAAATATTAAAAATAGTCTTGTACGCTTTCAGCATATGAATCTCGGCAGCATTGCAAGCTATTTTTAGAGTAACAAAGCTGGCCTTACTCCCTGATAAGGAATCATACATGCAAAACCTAACACTAAAATAAATATATTTTCTGTGCTATAACTGACCTCCCAAGTCAAGCTTTTTTGGCATATCGTAGTACCCTAGTGAACATGGGATGCCACACTGACCTATGACCCCCCAAACCTCTTTAGGTGAAACGTCCATTATGCATGACCCCTTAAATAAAGAAACAGAGTTTTATGCATGTATGTCCATAGTGCATGCATATCTGCATTGCATCCACTTAATTCTACGGCACCAACTGGTGACTGGCCACCGACCTGGATGATGGAACGAACGTGAACTGAACTGAACCTGTCTCTTCACTCTTTTCCACACTCAAGTTGAGTGACTCAACACTCAACCATCTGTTTACTTGACTGACACTTTTGTTCGTCCGAACTCCGAACGTTTTAGTGATAATGATTTAATGATAATTAATTGGTCCAACTGAATTTATTACCCCGACTAATATCTTTATCAAAAAGCAAGTTTAAAATACCGCCAATGTCACTATAAACGAACTTTAATTAGTTTTGGTCAATTGATTTTTTGGGATTCCGTTTTAAGTTTTAATTAATTGTTGATTGATAGATAACTTTAGTAAAAAGCTTTTTATTATTTAAGCTCTTCATTTGAGAAAAAATCGAAGGCGTTGTTAACACAATTGTATTTTTATCAGTTTATAGTATAATGGTAATGGTGATGACAGTGTTTGATTGTGTTCAGTTGTAACTTAACTATAACCATGGAGACCTCAATAAAAATGGCTATGGGTGAGGATTTGGAGGGGATCAGAAATGAGGTGGCGTTATCATCACAAACTATTTCATTACCTCCATCGACGACCTCGTCTTCTTCGGCAGCAGCTGCAACTAGTTCAAACGTAATTCCATTTGGGCATATCATCTCCTCTGAAGCTACCCGATTTTCTACGGAAATTACAAAGTTAAGTGTACAACTTG
>JAQFZG010005306.1:0-10530 GCA_034695465.1 Entomobrya nicoleti
GAACTTTGATTCAGTTTATTTCAAAAAGCTCAAGACATTTTTTCTCATTCCTGCCAGTTCACACATCTCTTAGACCCATCTCTGTTTCAGTAAATTTTCAAAAATGCTTTCCACAACTCATTTTTGTATGGTAATTGTAACTTTGCAACTTCTATGTTTGCAAACCTATGTGGAACCGAAAGATCAGTTTGTGCAACCCATGATGATGGGTATGCAAATAGCAATTCCTTGGGATATCGCTAATATTTGGAACCGACCTGTTTCACTCAGTCCGTTTCTCTCGACATTTCTGGGATTGACATTGTTATACATTTTGTTCTTTGGAGTTATCACCAGCCCTTTTGGATACATGTTTGGAGTGTATGTGCAAAGTCAGAATTTGTAAAGTATGTATTTTTTGGTACATAAGTTCTTTCACACATGTTTTTCTTTGTTTGTTTGTAGACCCTCACAAAAATACGTTTTAGGTATTGGCGACGACAGTTTTATTGGTGCTTTAGCGAACGCTGCAGATCAATGGAATGCATTTGGAAAGGACCCCAGTAGCAGCGACGGTACACCTGCATCTGCACGAAGCTTTGCTACCCCGATTGTTCGAAAGGTTATCCAGTACCAATGGGAACGTCCAGACTTTACCAAAGCTGTGTTTCAATTTACCCCAAATGCAATCGGCGAAGAGATGTCTTGTCAGCAGTTAATACTTTGTTATGCCCATTCAAGCTTGAAGGAATTACCTGAAGTATCGACTCCTATCTTTCGAGTGTTCAGGTGAAATTTCTTATTTAAAAAATCGTTGTAATGAATTTGTGGCTTTATTTATTATTAATCGCATTTCACTTTTTTATCTTTGTAGTAAAATGCTTACAAATGTAACTGAACTTCAGCGTGAAGCTATCATGATGGGATTGGATGGACAGAATTGTGACGAAGTGTATTATGAGTGTCCATATGATATTTACTCCTTGGTGTCCAGAACTTATATGGATTTGGTTCCTCAGTGGATGCGACGGATGTTCATATTACCCCAATTTTAATTATTTCCAACAAATTGTTTTATTTACATGTGTAGTAAAATGATGATGATGAATGCTCGCTATATCGTATAAGTTTATACCATCATAATGTTTTTATTAAAAAAGTGTTAAGGACTTCTCATGTGGGTTTCTTGTGTAACATTTTATTGTAGATATTAATGATTTATTAAAAATCGTCATTGAAAATGATAACTTCGAAGCAACAAACACTGTGTGCGTATAATAATACTATGATAATAAATTGATAATAAAATAAAAGTACTTCAGTATAACACATTATTCGACGAATTAACAATGACCATCACCTTCAATATAATCTGTTACGATAATACCTTTGCAATTTTTTAATTTTCAATTTCATAAAAATGATATCCTAATGAGAGATTACCGTTATTGAAAACTTTGCTGCTGATTCTGAAAGTGCATTCTGGGTCCCATACCCATTCCTTGCTGTTGCGGATGGTTTTGTTGCTGCTGCATAGCAGCAAATTGCCTTATGCGTTGTGAGTCTGAAACCATACCAGGATTTTGCATACCGGGCTGCCCCATTTGGCCTTGCACCATACTAGTATTCATTCCTGGACCACCCATGCCACCTTGAACCATTTGACCGGGATTCTGCATACCTTGGACCATTTGTCCATGCACTTGTTGACCTATTTGTCCAGACGATTGAGGACCAGGTCCCATTTGACCAGGCCCTCCAAGTTGACCAGATTGAACCATTTGGCCCATTGGTGGTCTTCGATAACCAGCTTGCATAGGATTCATAGGATTTCCAGGCCCGCTCTGCGGATTTCCTTGCATGAAGCCTGGAGGACGTTGTCCCATGCCACGAATTTGCCCTGCGCCTTGTGGACCTCCAGTCATAAAACCTTGCATTTCTTGTACTGGTACTGGTCCTCGCTGAGCCATCATTGCATTCATTTGTTGCTGCTGTGGAGGCAACATTCCTGGGCCGGTGTTGCCTTGAGGTCCCCCACCTGGAACTGGTTGGCCTTGTGAACCCATAGAACTCTGATTATAGCCGTAACTTTGATTCATTGCTGAAAAATAAAGGAAGATTTACATTAAATACTGCTTTAATACTTAACAAAAGAGGTTTCGAATATGGATTCATTTATATTTACCTTGTCCTGGTACGTGTTGCTGCTGGAACATTACACCTTGATTAGGTTGCATAACAGGTTGCCCTTGAAATCCCTGATTTTGCATAGGTGGACCAGAAGGAGGAGTTTGGCCTCGTAACTGCTGTCTTAAAATATTTTGGTGACGAGGACCAGGAGGTCCTGGAGGCCCACCTGGGCCTGATGGAGGTCCTTGAGGAAATTGTTGGAATTGATTGGTAGGTCCAGGAGTTGTTGGGGTAGTAGCTTGGCGAGCTCGAAGGATATGCTGAAGCGCTTGTTTTGACTGTTGATTATTTGGAGGACGACCAGTACCTGATGACATGTTAAAAGGGTATTATTTAAAGGTTCAAAAAAATGATATAAACTAAAGATAAGACTTTCAATTCAAAAACAAGAATTACCTGAGACTTGTTGTTGGTTTGAAAAGAATGTCTGTTGTGGAGGAGGTGGCTGCGGTCCATTATAGGCCCATTGTGGAGGAGGGCCTGATGAATAATTTGGTGGTGGTGGTTGCGTTGGTCCTGTTGGTGGTATTTGGCTACCCATTGGCGGTCCAGTGAACGTTGTAGGCTAAAAAAATCAATTAAAAATTTCAGACTTCGGAATAAATTGATAGGTAGTTTTTACCATTCAATGAGACTCAAAAGTAATACTTACAGCATTGGAAACGACGGGCAAAGGTGGTGGTGGTTGGGCAGGGCTAATGGTGGGAGGTGGAGGTTGAGGCGGTGGCTGTTGCTGTTGTTGTTGCTGTGCCTGTTGCTGCTGCTGCTGTTGTTGTTGTTGGGCTTGTTGTTGTGCCTGTTGTTGCTGTTGTTGTTGTTGAGCTTGTTGTTGTGCCTGCTGCTGCTGCTGTTGTTGTTGGGCTTGCTGTTGGCTCTGTTGTTGTTGAGCTTGTTGCTGCGCTTGGTGTTGTTGTTGATGTTGAGCAATTACTGCAGCGGTTGCAGCAGCAATAGCAGTTTGTGCTACTTGCTGCTGTTGAGCACTAGCCTGCTGTTGTTGCGCCTTTGTTAACCTGCGCTTACGAGGAGCTTTTGGCTTATTGTTCCTTCCCAGCACTGGAGGTCCTATTGTCCTTGGACTTTGATCTGAACTGGGCGTATCGGGTTTTATAATTTCCTCCTTGATTTCTGGTTTTACATCAATTTCTTCAGGAGGAAGCGGAACCGGTTCAAGGAAATGAGAAGATGGCTTGACTAAACTATGAGTGTGGTACGTGAGTAATCTATGAGTCTCCTCGTAGCGAAGATTTTTTCGTTCCATTTTCACAGCTCCAAACCATGCCCACGATACTGCCGCAGGATTTCTCTGACACTCTATAATTTCCCATGGACTAACCCTTTGCTTTTCCCAGACTTGTAATCCCTAAAAATGTTAAATATGCGCAAATTGATGGAACGATCTTACGAATAAAACGCAAATTTCAAAAAGGTACAATGATAACAAAATATTTGCTTTAACGTACCGGCTTTTTGTCAACGAATTCAAAACTCGGAACTCGATTTCCTTTGGAATCAATGATCATCGACGTGGCTTGTGTAACAAGAACATCAGTTTGTACCTTAGAAAATGGAAGTAGTTGTCGCAGTGGCTTTATTGAGGGGAAATCGTGGTCAGCAAGCTCCTACATAAAAAAACATATTTAGTAATACGAGTTAAATTTATGTTCCTTAAATGTTGTTGATTAGATAAAAGTAAAATGAGTTACCTTTTTCAGTTTCTTCACTAAATTCATATTTTGTTTTTTCATTTCTTCTACCCTATCTCCTGGCTCAGCGATTTGAGTGGAATGAACGAGAGCTGTGACCATATCCACTATCGTCGGAAACAAATCGCTAAAAGTTAAAATTACAAAATTACACATGGAATGGAACTCTTTTTTTTATAAAGGTTTGAGAATATTTATACTATATATATATATTTGTACTTACACAATTGGCTCTTTTTGAAAGACATACCTATTATTGTAAATATCAACAACTCCATGAGTGACTAACTGCGTTAAAACAACTGCCCATTCAGCAGTTGCAGTGCTACTTCTTTGCACAGCATCAAACATGCCTCCTACCAAACTAAGACGAAGCCTAATGGCATCCCTGAGGACGTCTGATCTGAGATCAAAATCCTGTACAAAAAATGGAGGAAAATAATTTATCTGCTAAACGGAAAAATAATTCGAATATTGTAAATTTTAAAAGTGATTTGAATACCTTTGAATCTTTGGCATGGCTCAAGAGCTGAGTAAATTGATTTAACAATGAAGCTAAAAGGCCCTCCCTCTGTTCATCTTGACCACGAAGGCAAGTAAGCACTAGTGCCAAAAACGGTAAATGAGCGTGAAGACTACTTGATCCAACCCCCGCAGAAGTATTGTTTGAATTGGCAGCATTCTTTGTCTTTCCGTAGTTTTTAGGCCACAAAGTATTCTCCAATACGTTACCTGAATGAAAAATGATATATCAGAACAGCCCACAGTGCAAAATCATCACATCTATTTGGTTTTGAAATACATACCCGCATGACGAAGAACACGTCCTTGAACAAAATTACTAAGCTTTGCAACTAATGGAGCAATCAACCATTGGGAGTTGGCAATCCAACCGTAATTTCCGCAATCCCCTAACATGTTATTTGCGGCATCAGCATCGGCATTCGAACTATCCTTATTGCCATCAATTCCGTTCATTGTTACACCTAGTCCAGGGGCGTTAGTTTGATTTGCGCCTGATGAAGAATTAAAACTGCTAGGTGGCGTTTTGGCAATTTGTTCAACAATTTGATTTTGCTGTTGCGTTTTCTTGCCAGAACGTGGGCTTTTACCCGGTGCTGGAGATGGAGCAGCAGAACTTGGAATGGCAAATTCCTGACCATCTTCAGCCCCTAAATGGAATACATCCAGAGCAGCTCGTGCAACAATATCCAGCCATGTTTGGTGTTCAACGGGACTGGAGTTCAATTGTTTATTTTGCAATGTAAGAGCAAGCCACGCTTCTCTTATGTTCCATTGACTGAGTCCTTCCAATATTCTAGGAATGTGTGTACGAGCATCTAAATTTTCTTCAGGTACAGGAAGTTCCGGGTAGCAGATCATATATAGCATTCGTTGGGCCTGCTTCGTAGACACAATAGGATCTAACAGCATTTCTTGATTGCAAAGATCTTCGGGAATCTGTAGGCAGCGTTGTCTAACCCAAAGCTCTCCGCACATTTGCTGCAGAGCACTAAATGCAAAACTGGCAAGAGTTCTTGGTTCACCCCTGAAATTCAAACGAAACAAAAATGTTTGTTAAATAAAATTTCTTTCCTTGTTGTAAATACATTCACAGATTCACAACTGGATTATATGATTCCAATTTAATCATTTTACCTTATCGAGTCCGACGGATTGTTCCGGTCTGAAGGAGCGTCTGATGTTCCAAGAATGTGACTGATGCTTAGTTCACCTGCAGACATAGCTGGCAAATTCCTTTGGTCACGCCGTCGTTCTCCAGTTCCAGCGGCATCAGCTAACAACAGCATAGCTTTCAACGCAGCTAGTACTGCACCCAACGTAACACTACTATGTGTTGCTGATAATAACCGTCTATCACAACTAAGACGGAGAACGCCTGGATTACCAGCCAATGTAACACCATCCTGAATTTTAAACAAGCTCAGTAGTAAATGACACGTTAACCGAGCCCCAGCTTCCGTATCTGGGTCATTTGGACCCCTTCCCTCATTCCACGCTTTTAGTAATGATGGGACTGCTTGCATTACGAAGTCTTGTAACGAAAAACATTGTCGAGCAACCAAGAGTGCTGTTAATGTGGCTAAACTGGAGTGAATACTTAAATGTTTTATATCCAACTCGTTTAAAATGTCAATATAAGACACAACATGCCTCGATGGACTGCACAACGTTTGTAACACGCCCAGCCATTCAGAGGCAAGAGGAGGGCACGCAGCGGTCATGTCAGCACAGAGAGAAGCTAAATCATTTAGACGCTCAGCGTCTGCCTCATTACATATACTGAGGATAGCGTTGCACACAAAACTGTATCTACAACCCGGATTTTCCAACAGCTGCCGAATAATGGAATTGTCCACCTAGGGAGTAAATTGAAATTTAATTTTCAGAGCTTGATTATGATAATAATAAAAGATGTCCGGAAAAAAATCTTAATACCTTTCGCCTTGGATTATCAAGGCACTGTGTCATAAATGCATTGTTCCATTCATGAGAAGATTCTGAAGGTTGAACAGGACTACTAAGAGATTGTCTCAGTTTGGCAGCAGTAGGCGTCAAATATTCGGCAATATTTTTGGACCTCAACAACCCACAGCATGCTTGTAATTCCGTTAAGTAAGCTAAGGTGCAGCGTTCTGCAGAAGTACACTCTACATTAGAAGTTAGTCTACGCATCAGTCTTGTAAGATTATCCCACGCTAAGTTCGTCGATTCCGTGTCGACTAAAATGTGTAAAAAAAACAAAATAACAAAATTCGTTAAAAATATGTGTAAAACATTTATGTTTATATTGACATTGACAGTTATACACGAAGTTAAACTCGGCTTACGTAGAAGTGAACAGTGGTAACGTCTTAGTACGGCAACAAGTTGTAACTGGAGGGAGGTTGTATACGTTGCAGCGATGGGGCTGACCCTAGCGCTTAACTGGGATTCAATTTCGGGTAACTCGCGAAGCATGCTTATACTTAAATCAATTAGCCCTGTAATATGTTGTGATGCTTCCATTAATTCTGTAAGATACGCTACGTGCTCCGCCGTTGGCAAATAATTACCCCTTCCTGTGAAGCAAGCATAAAAAAATTGATTCAAACTTCTGCATAAAATAAAATACTGTATCGATGTTAAATAAATACTATAATTACCAGCTGCGAACGAAATCAACATTTCCAAACCAGCTTGTCCTGCAGCAGAAGTTACTGCATGTTGATCGAAATATGGTAAGGTAGCGAATCTTGTTTGTAGTTGTTCAAAATTAATTTCATTTCTGGATTGCTTCTTTACCCTGCTTCCATCCGATACATCAAAGCAAAACTTTTTACTGAACATTTTTGCAAGCTCTTTGGATACTTTCTTGACCATATGTCGAGCCTCGTCTCGAGCACGTCCACATCCATACAGAAGAATGTGTCTTTGGTTTATCTCATGTTGGTAGTTCTCATCTTGTGGTAACGGAAAATGAGTTACATAGAGGCGGTGACGAGATTGTTTGGATACTTCCACGTTTTGGGTGGAAGATGATCCGCTGGTACTGCTGCTTCCTCCAACGGTCCCAGGAGTTCCGCTTTTTAGACTGGAATCTGTTATCATTGGGGTCCCTGCTCCAGTTTGTTGTGCATTTGGCGTAACTGATCCAAAACCCGGTACCCCAACCACCGATTCGTCCTTTGGTGAGTCAACCTGGATAAAAAATGCACATACATTAATTGGAATCCTTCTAATGTTTTCTGGGTTCTGTTGACATTATACGATGAATGAAAGTATACCTGGTCCATATTATTTTGTTGTTCCTGAGTTATTCGTTGTAAAATCATATCTAAATCATCGTCAATATTACGATCATCATAATCGGTTTGTCGGTTGTGAGTTTCAGGCAGTCTTGGCAGTGGGGGAAACAAGGGTCCCCTGTCATCTACTAAATCGTGATGTGGAGTTGTTCCAGGCGTAACGGATGAAACAGAGGCTGGGGTGTTTGGTCCGGCTTGAGACGCGGGCCCAGGTGTGGCTACGCTGTTTATCGGTTGTACTGACGTTGGTGGCATACTACTTGCACTACTTAACGATTGTGGAACTGTAGATAAATCCCCGCGAGCCACCAATGCGCACAAGTACGCATCATGCGAAAATATATCGTGTCTTATCAATGCTCCAAATAGATTTACGAGGGACGAAAATGTACTTTTACTTCTTATGGAATTCTCATCTGCAAATTAATAAATTCGAGATTTTAGGGTTACTTTCTTAGGTTAACTTAAATAAATATATTCTTGTATGAAGGGAGGTCTTACCTAGGACAGGAGCATCAGTATCCAAAAACTTGTACAATAAGTTATGGTAAATTGGCGTAGTGTAGCCATCAACGGAATCCTCGTAGTCTCCACTGTTTCCACCATTATTACTCGCATCACCACTGACCACAGCTGAATCACCATTCCCATTACTTTCACTTTCGTTTCCATTCATAGGTACATCTTCCGCAAGAGGAGTTCCTTCCCCTCCACTTTTGGATCCATCATTACCATCCATTCCTTGTACTTGCCCTTCAAGTACTGGTGGCTCTCCATCATTTGATGATGTCGTTTCTGTTTGTCTTTGTTCTAATAATCTTGCAACGGCTAATGCCCTATGCTCCCCCGTTCTCTGTGAGCAAACAGCCCACTGACACAGAAGAATCACAACAGGAGCATCCGCTTCCACCGGGTTGTCTTTGTTGGGGGGATGAGGAAATATTTTTGAGTACAGGGTTTCCAACGAGCTCCCTGCTTCAACTTTGTCAAAACTGTGACGATCAAGTGCGTCTAGTACAGAGAGCACTTTCTGCAGAGTTGTACCTGCAGACGACTGTTGCCACTCTTCGCAGCTCCACTTTGCTTCAACGGCTCGACTACGGGCAATAATTTGACTCTCCGCCTCCCGTAATTGGTTTCTGATGATGTGGTTATTAGATCTAGGTGGCATTGGAAGAACACTTGGCTGAATAGGCAGAATGTCTAAGGCTGAGCCACCTGGAACAGAGTTACGTCCTCCCTCGTTGTTGATGGCAGCTTGATTCGCATTATACACTAAAGCCGTGGGGCATTCTAAAGATATCACCTGAATCACAGAGGACAAACCGAATATTGTAGATCTATGCGTGGGACATTGAAGACGTTCCGTGAGACCAACGGGGGGACTAGGGGGATTGCCTCCGAGAGGCGACAAGAGTATAAAATCCTGATCGGTGAACATTGCACTTAATTTTCTAGCTGCAGACGTGGTAATACGTCTTGAAAGAAGCTCAGATTGAGCAATATCAGGTAAGTAGGCCAGCAGAAGGGGAATTAATGGCTTCCACGCGTAATCATCGATGGATTTGGTTTTATCGCACATGTCAATCACCCACAAAAGCCATTCATATCTGTCCAATAATCCCTCCTAAAAATTAAAATTAAATCATTTTGAATATCTGATTCGGCCATATTTAGAATGGATGTAGATGTAATACCTCATATAAAAACTTGGCCAGTTCTATGCAATATTGCCATTGTTTCAGGATTCCACTGCCATCCTCATTATTACTTATAGGTGGAGATGCAGACGGTGGGTTGGAAGTTTGTCCAGTACAATTTACACCAGTAGCAGTTCCGTTCATTGTTGATGAGTTTGGTGTACCTGGAGCCTGGTTCATGGTGTTATTGCTGGAAACTGCAGGACTATTTTGATGCATAGAAGATGGATGTCCTGGAGGCAAATTTCCTCCAGCTTGTGTAGGGAGACTTCCTGGGGCTGCGGGAGCATATATGGAGGTCACAAGTGCCGCCCCACTTCCACCATTGTACCATTCCGTTAGCCTGAGAAAGATATCTTTGCAGCATCTCTGAAGCGATATAGTCCATTCTTGAGATGGATCAGGCATTTGTCGCTTTTTTGTTTTGGCTTCAGACATGGCAGAATTATACGACGCCGTCATTTTGAGAAACCAGGCTGCTCTGACCATTGGAACTTGGTGCTCAGATAGCGTCAAAAAGATTTCTTCCCGCTTATTAAATATAGGAACTTTCTTGGCTATTACTGCTAACGGTTTAACTCCAGCGAGTTCATTCATCCATGACTCCAAGGACTGTTTCATGCGAGGTGTTACATGCCAAAAATGGTCTTTGGTATTTACTTGGAGTCTCTTTTTCCCCGTATCTGGAAGTGAGCTGTTTTCACCCTTTTTTGTATTAACTCCATTGATGAATGCACCAAGCTATGAAAAAAACCAAATTCATGCATTTTGTTACTTGCAATAAATTCATTTAAAATACTTTCACTAGTTTCAACAGCAAAATCATACCTTTGCAGCGCTGATATTTGCATTTTTAGCAGATCCAAATTCATCAGACAATTGGGGGATATGAGAAAACCCTTGTTTCACGTTCACAGCAGTGAGCTCATCCTATGTAAAAATATAATATGCACAAATTATGCACAAAAATCTTATTAAAACGAACCAATTTTTAGTTAATTAACCGCTGTTCTTTAACACGCTTACCTCACGCTGCTTGGGATCTTGAGGATACACATCCGGTGGTCCTAATCTAGGCCTTTTCAGGGGCCTTTTATCCCACGAGTATATCATCATCTCGACTACTTTCACTGCAAATTAAAATTT